>OZ025190.1:3102867-3214867 GCA_964019065.1 Catostylus mosaicus
ATGAAACATGGGTTTAGATTATGTATAGTTTTACATATTTCTGTAAGACGCAACTGCAGATTTTTATCATGAATTTTATTTACCCTATTGTTTGTCTGTCGATCACAAAACATTCAAATCAAAAGACAGTAGCTGAGTTGTGATAAAATGAAGACGCGCATCATTTGCTTTACTTGTTTATTTCTGATATAGTTAGAAATTTGGGCTAAGGCATGAAGCTTTTGGCTAGCTTTTTTGCATAGCGATTCTACGTGTCCCTTGAACGACAGATTTTTTTCAACACTTATTCCAAGAAATTTCTGTGTTTTGCAAGGTTTAATCGTCGTATTTTCTATTTTTAAAGATGTGTTAATGTTACTTTTACTAAAATTCAGTTTCATATAATTATTTTTAAACCATTCTCTCGTAATAACTATGTCTTGCTCTAGTGTTTTAATTGCCTGCTCGATGTCTTGTTCAATGACATACAACGTTGTATCATCAGCGTAATTGCATATTTGACTATTTGATATGAACATAAACATGTCGTTTATGTATTTATTGAACACAAGAGGTCCCAAAACTGATCCCTGTGGTACGCCTATACTCGTGGTTTTCCATTCGCTAAAAGAGCCGTTTATTTTGACTCTCTGTTTTCTTTGGCTGAGGTAAGATAACGTGAATTTCAAGGCACTTCTACTACAGCCATAAGCATTGAGTTTAGCAATCAATAGGTCATGACTCAAACAGTCAAATGCCTTGGACAGATCCATCAATAGTGCACTAACTGAGTGTTTAGTATCTACTGCTTCTTTACAATTTTCTATACGTCTGAGTAGTGTATGTTGGGTATTGTAAATCCTTCTGAAACCACATAGCATTGGTGACAAAAAGTTATTAGCAAAGGGTGTAATTTGGGATTCCATAATTCTCTCATTTTTTTTTGACACTGAAGGTAAGATGGTGATGGGTCTATAATTTTTCTTATTGAATTTGTCATCTTTTTTGTGTAGCGATGACTAACTGAGTGTTTAGTATCTACTGCTTCTTTACAATTTTCTATACGTCTGAGTAGTGTATGTTGGGTATTGTATTCCTTCTGAAACCACATAGCATTGGTGACAAAAAGTTATTAGCAAAGGGTATAATTTGGGATTCCATAATTCTCTCATTTATTTTTGACACTGAAGGTAAGATGGTGATGGGTCTATAATTTTTCTTATTGAATTTGTCATCTTTTTTGTGTAGCGATGATTTAAGTTCTTCTGGAAATTTCATATTAACTAGATCCTCATTGAAAGTGCTTTGTAAAATTTCAGAGAAGACATCGGAATTTTCTTTAAATATTTCAGCAGGCACACTTTCTATTGGTGAGGCCTTTCTAGTATTAAGTTTGTTGATCTGAAACCGAATTTCCCCAATGTCTACTTATTTTTAGGATACTTGGGTGGTTTTTATGTTTCTCGATGGCTTTATCGATTGGGTCCTTTATACTATTTATTTTTTGAAATGTGAGCAAAATCTTCTTGAATTCCTAGATCTTGTGTTATATTTAGAAAGTAGTTGTTAAATAATTCTGCAATCTTGCGGTCATCATTAATCAGTTCTCCATTTTCTTTCAACGTAATGGATGATGCTGGTTGTATCTTTTC
Source organism: Catostylus mosaicus (assembly GCA_964019065.1). Taxonomy (NCBI): domain Eukaryota; kingdom Metazoa; phylum Cnidaria; class Scyphozoa; order Rhizostomeae; family Catostylidae; genus Catostylus; species Catostylus mosaicus. The sequence goes on from OZ025190.1 coordinate 3,104,499, forward strand.
TGCAAAGACCGGTTTGATCGCTTTCCAGAATTTACGATTATCCGTTAGATTATTAAGGTCTATGTCTCTAAAACAGCTATTTTTTTGCGCTGCGTAATAATTTAATGCATCTGTTCCTTTGCTGTTTATATGCTTTATGATTTTCATCGTTTTTGTTTTTATTATATCTATTCTTCAATTTGATGGGATGCATTATTGCCTTACGTAATTCTTTTCTCATAAATGGCCCGTTGTTGGCACGAACGTACTTTCTCTTCATGGGTGCATATCTATTTAAAAGACTTTTATGTGATAGATCAATGTTTCCTTAATTTAAACAGTTTAGTATTTGTTTATGCAAAATTTTAGATATAAACCTAAGGATATCGAATTTTTTATAGTCTCTGTAGGCAATAATTTTGGGACCCCTCTTGATGAAGTCACCTTTGAGTATGCTCAGTATCATTACGTGGAAATCAGACAGCCCTGTTTCAATATTAGTCGTGTTATGAAAATGACTTTTACAGTTTGTCATTATTAAATCTATGCATCGTGGACTGTCTGACTTGTAACAGGTTGGATTCTTGATCAAATTAACTAATGTAAAAGCGTCCATGAAGGCCTTGATTGCGCTATTGCCTACTTCGCAGTTAAAATCGCCCATAACAATAAGATTTTTAAATTTGCTGTCGAAGAGATTTAATTCCTTTCTCGATCTCGTCTAAGACATAGCTTTTGCATTTGGTGGGTGGGCGATATATGGGCGATATATGGGCGAAATACCTACTAGTAGCCATTCTTTTTCTACGTTTTACTTCGGTGTTGCCTGTTTCAATGTCATTAGGGAATTTGTATTTTTTTAGCTCTTTAACATGGATTCCATCCCTTGCATAGATAGGATCGCCCCCACCATTTTTGTTTCTATCCTTTCTGAAAGGTTCTTCAAAGCCCTCGATCATGAATTGACTTGTTGTAAAAGTCTCATCTATTTTTGTTCCGGGTATGGTAGGAATGTCAACATATTTTGAAATCATTATTTTCAATGGCTCAACTTTATTCCCGATGGAGTTTATGTTTAGGTATGCTATTACAAGACCCTTTTTATTCTTAATCCTGATGTTCTTAAGAATATCAGTTCTATTTAATTCGCGGGATTCAATTTCTTGAATTTTTTCTTCTAGGATTTCATGGACGTTTTCAATTGTTGTTTTAGAATTGGCATTATTCAAATTTTTTAGATTTTGATTATTATGTATATCAGAGCTTTTTTTGCTTTCAAAATATTTTCGTTGAGTCATCCCATGCCATACTATTTCAATTATCATTTAAAAAGTTTTAAAGATTTTTAGCAAGTTTTGCAACTCCTCGTTTGATAAGATAGAGACCTTTCATACCAAGACTCTCCTCAGTAATATTGTCGTTATCGATGGTTTTGATTCTTCTCTGTGAGCAATATTTCTTCATCTTTGCTTTCAGATCACGTAGCTTCCTCGAGTACTGACCCCCTCGATCGTTCCTGAGGATTGGTAATGAAATCACAATTTCAGTCTCGGGTGACTCTGTTTTTATTAAATTACCAGCATGATCTAGGAATTCCTGTGTGTCGCTTGTAATGTCGTTTGTGCATGTGTGTATGATGAGTGTATCTGGTTTACGACGAATGGCAGGTTTCATATGGTCAACAATATCCTGTGTGTTTGCTCCAGGGTTTACTTTTAACATACAATTTCCGCTGGCGGTTCGTAAGACCTCGATCGTTTATGCCATGCAGCATGGAATCCCCAATAATTGTCACTTGATTTCGAATGTTGTCGCTTTTTCTCTCACTCTGTTCTACTTCTGGCTTCTTATTTTCATTTTCCATTCCTGCAGGTAGGTGGAGGAGCGCATGTGAACTGATTTCTTGTGCTTTGCTATTTTGTTGAAGACAGTTAGGTTTGTTATTGGTTACCTTTGTCTTTGTACCTTCAGCTGTTCGGGGCTTTTTGTTTATTTTCGCTTTCTTTGGGTCTGTTTGATTATCTTTTTTCTCATGGGTGGATGGAACTTGTACCTCTATTGATTTACGTTGAATTGTTCTGAGATGGCACATTGATTCTACCTCTTGTGTATGATATTCAGCATCTTGTTGGCTTAGTATTGTTTCAATGATCCTTTGTTTTCAGTCTAGCTCTTTTTATAGATTTATGTCTCTTTCCTCCAAACAGCAGATAATCCTTTCATACAGGATATGCGCACTTTGTTTGTCCTGGGAAGGGTCCCTCCTCTCAGAAAAAGAATGCTTCAGCCCTTGTATTTCCACGTTTATATTTGTGACAGCATTCCAGATTGCTTCTTAAATTTAGGGATGTCATTTTGCTCCGTATCTTGTTCGCTGATATTTTCTATTTTGTTATATTTCATATAATGTTTATCATTACTCCGTAAGTTTGCTAATTTTGTTGGAAAGTGATGTGGTATCTCTTTAGTTGGTGTTTTAACATCGTCCAAAAAACATAGAAATGGCCTGACGTGTGGAGTGTTCTCTAAAGTGCTCGCTTGATTTAGATGCTGCCTGATGGATCCGGCAAGATCTAAATTGCTCTGGCCAGTTCAAGATAGCTGTGGCTGTGTTTGGATAGTTGTGGCAGGTACTATATGGCTCTCGAAGGTTTTCTACGATCTTGGATGATTCTGGTCTGTTCCACACGGTAGTGGTAAGTTCTGTCCCGGCCTATGGTTTGTTTTTTGAGTTTTATCTAACCTGCCACAACTATCCAATACGGCAACAACTACTTTTTACTGGCCAGAACCATCTAGGACTGGCCAGAACCGTCAAGCAGCATCTAAATCTAGGCAGAAGTCGAAGAATGAATCCATAAATCAGACGAGAATCAACCACTTCCCTCTAGATTAGGAAAAAACAAACCAACACCAAACAGAACCTTCATGAGCCATAGGGAACCTGCAACAGTCATCCAATAGCAATCACAACTATCCTAAACTGGCAAGTTATATCTATAGGTTGACATAACCATCAAGCTGCATCTAAATGAAGGCAGAATTTGAGAAAACCATCAACAGTTTGGGCAAAAACCTACCATTACCGTATGGAAAAGGCAAAATCCATGCACCGCCATACAGAACGATCAAGAGCCATAAATAGCCTGTGACAACTATCCAATGCTGTAACAACCATCTTGGACAGGCCAGAACCATCTAGAAATGGCCAGAGCCATAAACATCATGTAAAAGAAACCAGAACTCTAAAACACAATCAAGAAGTCGGGCCATCACCTACCTTTAGCGCATGGAACAGGCCAGATGCATTCAACATCGAACAGAATCTTTAAGGGCCATATATTACCTGCCGGAACAATCCAATACGGCGAGAAATATCTTGGACTGGCCAGAACCATAAAGAACTGGCGCAAGCCATCAAGCAGCATCTAAATCAAGCCAAAACCTGTGAGGAGGTACAGGCCAGAACCATCAAACACTATACAGAACCATCAAAGGCCATATATAACCTTCCATAACATAAAAGAGCAGCAACAACTATCATTCTCTGACAAGAAACATCTAGACCTTGGCATAACCATCAAACATCATCTTAATTAATGCAGAACTCGAAAAAACAATCCATCGGTCAGGCCACAACCTACCACTACCGTTTGGAACAAGCTAGAGCCATCCAAGACCGTACAGAACAATGAAGAGCCAAATACAAGCTGCCACAACCATCCTAAAGCAACTACAACTATCTTGGACTGGCCAGAACCATCTAAAAATGACTAAAACAATGAACAACCAGCCAAACCAAGACAGAATTCGAGAAGACAATCCGCAGGTCGGGCCAGAGCTACATCGAAGGTTTTAGTCGCGAGGTTTATCGTAATGATCATCCAAGTAATTCTAAAGTTGGTGGTGTTTGTATTTATTTTTGTGATGGACTTGCCATCAAGCAAAGGAGAGATCTAGAAATGATGCAAGAGACCATCGTATGTGAGGTTAACATTTCCGGCAAGAAAATTTTCTTCATCACAGTCTTTCGAAGCCCCAGTCAAAATAGCGAACAATTTGAAAATTTCATTAGTAATATGCAAATCATGATAAATCGTTTGCAAATGGAAAGACCTCAATCGGTTGTTCTTACTGGGGATTTTAACTGTAGGACATCACAGTGGTGGACTGAGGACGTAGAAAGCCCTGAAGGTATGGCATTGGATGAAATAATTGAAGTTAACAACTTGTATCAGCTTATAGATGAGCCAACCAATATTCGTAGAGACAGTATGTCTTGTATTGACTTGATCATCACAGATCAACCTCATTTGTTTATTGAATCAGGAGTCCATCCTTCATTCGATAACAATTGTCAACATCAAATCATATATAGTAAACTAAACATTTCCCTGCCCAGCGCACCGCCATATAAGCGCACTGTTTGGGAATATGAAAAGGCGAACATTCCTTCGGTCAGGGCAGCCATATCAGCATTAAACTGGGAGTTAATATTTCAGGGTCTGCAGGTAGATAATATGGCCGAGGTCGTTAGTAATAAAATTTTTGAGATTCTTTCTTCGGATATTCCTAATAGAACTATCAAATGTGATGATAGGGATCCGCCTTGGATAACTAGCCAGCTTAAAACAGCTATCAAACGTAAACATAGAGTCTACAGGAGATATATTGAACGAGGCAAAAATAATGATGATTGGTGTCAAGTTAAGACTATTCGTAATGAGACCTCTAGGATGATTGTCAATGCAAAAAGCAAATGTTACCATAATTTAGGCCGCAAGCTTTCTGATCCAAATATGGGACCCAAAAAATACTGGTCAACGCTTACAAGACTGATTAACAATAAGAATACGTGCAACATTCCTCCGCTTCTCGAAAATGGTTTATTCATCACTAATCCTGCGAATAAAGCTAGTGTCTTTAATGAATATTTTGTTCAGCAATGTTCCACTATTCAAAATACGAGCTCTTTACCAACCTTTCAACCAATTACTAATAATTAATTAAATGATATTGCTGTAAATAAGGAAAAAATTTTGAAATTGATCAGAATGCTTGATACTAAAAAAGCCCATGGCTGTGACGGAATATCGGTTTCTATGATTAAGATCTGTGACAGTTCCATTGTTGACCCACTTTGTATGATATTTGAAAGGTCTCTTGCCACTGGGCTGTACCCATCTTTGTGGAAAAAAGCCAACATTATTCCTATCCATAAAAAGGATAGCAGACAAACCAAGAAAAACTACAGGCCAATCTCGTTGTTACCAATCTTTGGGAAAATATTTGAGAAGCTCCTCTTTGATGATATGTATGAACACTTGAACGCCAATGGTCTTCTTAGCGAGAATCAGTCTGGGTTTCGTCCTGGTGACTCAACTGTAAATCAATTGTTGGCCATAACCCACAAAATCCATAGTGGTTTTGATCAAACTCCAAGTAGGGAAACGAGAGCTGTATTTCTGGACTTATCCAAGGCTTTTGACAGAGTATGGCATGCAGGTCTACTTTATAAGCTTGAATGTAATGGTATTTCGGGTAATCTTCTGAAACTAATGAGAAGCTTTCTATCACATCGACAGCAGCGTGTGATTTTAAATGGGCATTAGTCTGAGTGGCAGGAGGTTTCTGCTGGTGTGCCCCAGGGCTCGGTATTAGGTCCGTTGTTTTTTCTTATTTATATTAATGACCTAACAGATAACCTAAAGTGCGATGTAAAATTATTTGCTGACGATACCTCTCTATTTACGGTGGTCGAAAATGAAAGCATTTCTGCCCAAAATATGAATAGTGATCTGGAAAAAATTTCCCTGTGGGCATGGCAGTGGAAAATGCAATTCAATGCTGACAAGACTGAAGAGTTACTTTTTTCTGTTAAAAGGCAGCGCCCATTGCACCCCCCTTTGAGACTTGAAAACGAAGAAATTACAAGTAAAACAGGGCACAAACATCTTGCAATGATTCTTGACTCCAAATTGAGCTTTAAAAGTCATGTGAATGAAGCTATTTTGAAAGCTAAGAGGGGGATTGGGTTAATAAGACACCTATCACAATACGTATCAAGGGATGTACTTGACCAAATGTACAAACTGTATGTCCGCCCCCATATAGATTACGGTGATATAGTTTATCACAAATATGACCCTGACCTGTCATCAGTTATTACAAAGCGTCTTGAACAAACGCAGTATGCAGCATCTTTGGCTGTAACTGGTGCATGGAGAGGTACAAGTAGGCAAAAGCTTTACGATGAACTTGGTTTGGAATCTCTGTATGAGAGACGATGGTACAGAAGACTATGCCATTTTTTTAAACTAAAGGTGACACAGTACCCAGTCTACCTTTTTTCTCTAATTCCTCCACAGCGGCAGATATCATATGATCTGCGTAATCCTCAAGCCTATGCACAAAACAGAGCCAGGACTGATCGTTTTTCCAATTCCTACTTTTACAATACGTTACATGAATGGAACAAGCTACCAACTGAAATATGCTCTTCTAAATCCCTTGCTGAATTTAAACGAAAACTGATTGCGTTAATTAGACCGGTCAAAAAGACTACCTATGGAGTCACTGATTTGAAAGGTATTAGAAATATAACCAAGCTTCGCGTAAAATTCAGTGATCTAAATGCGCACAAATTTCGTCACAATTTTGAGTGTTTTAGGCCTATATGTAATTGTAACACGGCTAACGAGGACAACGAGCATTATCTCCTGCATTGCCCTCATTTTGATACATTGCGAGGGGATCTCTTTGGCACTGTCACAGAAGTGTTGGGTATTGATATCGCAGACCTGGATTCAGAAACTCTGTGCCACTTGCTTCTTTATGGGAGTTCTAACTTGAATATAGTTGAAAACAGGATAATAATTGAAGCAACGATCGAGTTCATTGAAAAAACAAACAGGCTACATTGATTGTGGGTCCTGGCGTGTTGCCTGGATGAGGGGATGGGATTCTTCGTCCTTTCGTTGGGTGGCGTGTTAGTATCTGCAGATCAGCACAAAATAAATTTGACATAACAAAAGCATCTAGCAGCTCTCCTTCCTATCTTCTAGGCTGTTCCACACTGAGCTATCTCAATGCTCCCAAGGTGCATTACCTCCATCATCATTATACCATACAGGTTTGATGTGGTACCAAATGATGTTAGACCAACGGTTTTAGGGTTAGACCGATTTTACTTTTTGGGTTTGTGTGGAACTGCCAGGTCCTTTCTCTTCTTTAACTACTCGTGTGATGTTTACCTTTCTCTGCTTCGTATTGTCCCTTATGTTGTTGTTTAATTTTCTTTAGTTTTGAAGTTGTAGTTGAAGAATTGTAAGTGCCGTTCCTGGTGTAGGCCAGATGACTTTATGTCTTCTTACGCCAAGAGCAGTACATTAATTATGTATTTATATTAGTTTGATTTTGATCTCTATGAATATAAAAAAAAAACAAGAAATCAAGACGAGAATCGTCATATCGGGCCACAACCTACCCAAAGCCGCCACAACTATTCTGACCTGGCAAAAACAAACTAGAAGTGGCAAGAGCTATCAGCTAGCATCTAAATCAAGCCAGAATTGGAGAAGAGAATCGACATATTGGGCCAGAAGCTACCTCTACTGTCTGGTTGAGGCCAGAAACATCAAACACAATACAAAACCATCAAATGCAATATATAACCTGACACAACATCTAAAACCAGGTACAGCTATACTGTAGTGGCAAGAAGCATCTAGAGATTGCCATAACCATCAAGCAGCATCGAATTCAAGCTAGAACTTGAGAAGAGAACCGACAGGTCGGGCAATGACTTACCAATACAGTGTGGAAAAGACCAGAGCCATCTAACACCGTATAGAGCTATAAATAGCGATATAAAACCTGCCACAACTATCCAAAAGAAGCCACAACTATATTGAACTGGCCAAAGCGATCTAGAACTGGCCAAAATCATCAAGCAGCATCCAAATCAAGCGAGAACTCGAGAGAAGAACCCACTTGTCGGGCCAGGACCTATAACCACCGTTATGAACGGGCCAGCAGCTACCTCACCCGTGTAAAACAGGCCAGAAGCATTCAACACCGAACAGAACCTTCAAAGGCAATACATTAACTGCCATAACAAGCCAATACGGCAATAACTATCTCGGACTGGCCAGAACCATCAAGCACCATCTAAACTACGGTAGAACTCAAAAAACAATCCATATGTCAAAAGAAAACCTACCACTACCGTATGGAACAGGCCAGAACCATCCATAACGGTAGTAAACCTATAAGAGTCATTTAAAGCCTGCCACAACTATCCAAAAGCAGCAAGAACTATCTTGAACTGGCCAGAACCTTCCAATACCATACGGACCCATCATGGGCCATATATAACCTGCCACAACTATCGAAAAGCAGCAACAATTCTTTTGAACTTGCCTGAACCATCTAGAACCTGCCAGAACTGTCACGAAGCATCTAGCTTAAGCCAGCACTTGAGAAAACAATCCATTGGTCGGGCCAAAACCTACCTCTACCGTCTGGAACAGGTAACAACTATCCAACACTTTACAAAACCATCAAGGGCCATTTATTACCTTCTACAACTATCCAACGGCAGCAAAAAATATCTTCTACAGGCAAGAAACATCTAGACCTTACCATAACCATCAAACAGCATCTAAATTAAGGAAGAGCTCAAACAAACAAGCCACAGGTCGGGCCAGAACCTACTACTGTCGTCTAAAACAGGCCAGAAGCATCCAACAGCGAACAGAACCTTCAATAGCCGTATGAAACCTGCCACATTTATCTAAAGGCAGGCACAACTATCTTGAACTGATCTGAACCATCTAGAACTGGCCAGAACCATCAAGCAGCACCTAAATCAACCCAAAACTTGAGAAGAGAATCCAAAGATCAGGCCAAAACCTAATTCCACCGTCTGGAAAAGGCCAGAGCCATCCAACACTATACAGAACCATCAAGGGCCAAATATAACCTGCCATAACCACCCAACACCGTACTAAACCACCAAGAGCTAAATAATACCTGCCAAAACCATCCCAAAGCCACAACAACTATTCTGCGCTTGCAAGAACCATCTAGAAGTGTTAAGAGCTGTCAAGCAGCATCTAAATCAAGCAAAAAATGGAGGAGAGAATCGACATACCGGCCCAGAAACTACCTCATACGTCTGATACTGGCCAGAACCATCCACCACCATACAAAACCATCAAGGGCCACATATAACCTGCCACAATATCCAAAAGCAGCCACAACTATTCTGTACTTGCAAGAAGCATCTAGAGATTGCCATAACCATTAAGCAGCATCTAAATCAAGGCAGAAATCGAGAAGATAAACGACAGGTCGGGCAAGAATTTTCAACTACAGTCTGGAAACGCTAGAGCCATCCAGCACCGTACAGAACCCTCAAGAGCCATAGAAAGCCTTCCATAACAAAAAAAGGTAGCAACAACTATCCTGTTCTGACAAGAAGAATCTAGACCTTGCCATAACCATAAAACATAATCTTAATTCAGGCAGAACTCGAAGCAACAATCCAGAGGTCTGGCCAGAACCTACCACTACTGTTTGGAACAAGCTAGAGCCATCAAAGACCGTACAGAACAATGAAGAGCCATATACAACCTGCCAAAACCATTCTAAAGCAATTACATCCATCTTAGACTGGCCAGAACCATCTACAACTGACTAAAACAATGAACCACAATCCAAACAAAGCCAGAATTTGAAAATACAATCCACTGGGCGGGCCAGAGCCCACCAGTACAGTATAAAACAAGCCAGAATCATCCACAAGGTACAGAACCCTTAAGAGCCTGTAGAAGCAGCAACAACGATGCAAAAATTGCAGCACCTAACTTGATATGGCCACTGCCAACAAGGACTTGCAAGAACCATCAAGCAGCATCATAATCAAGCAAACACCCTAACCCTGATCCCAAACCTAACCCAAGCCCAAACCCTAATCCTAGCCCTAACCTAAAGCCTAACCCTAACTCTAACCCTAGCCCTAACCCTAACCCTAACTCTTACGCAACCCCTTAACCCCAACCCTAACCCTAAAGCTATCACCAAATCTGGAAAAAGCTAGAGGCTTCCAACACCGTACAAAAGCATCAAGAGCCATATACAACCAGTAACAGCCTGCCAAAAGCCGCCATAGCAATCTTTAACTGTTCAGAGCCAACAAGAACTGCCCAAAACTATCAAGCAGCATCTAAATCAAACAAGAACTCCAGAAAACAATCCAAAGGTCGGGCCAGGACATATAACTACCGTCTTGCACAGTCCAGAACCACCAAATACTGACAGAACCATCAAGAGCAAAATAAATAACTTGTCACAACCTTGAACAGCAGCTACAACTATTCTGTGAAATCGAGATACATCTGGACCTTGCCATAACGAATAACTACCACTACCGTCTAGAACAGGTCAGAACCAACCGACACCATAGAGAACCTTCAAGAGCCATATAGAACCTGCAACAACTATACAATTGCAGCAACAACTATCTAGAACGGTCCATAACCATCTCGTAGGATCTAAATGAAGTCAGAACTCAAGAAAACAATCCATATGTCGGACCAAAACCTACTGCTACCGTGTGGAACAGTTAAGAATCTCCAAAGACCGTACAGAACCATCAAAAGCCATATGAAACCTGTCAGAACATACAAAAGCGGCCACAACTATCTTGTACTGGCAAGAAACATCAAGACCTCGCCATAACAATCACACAGCATCTAAATTGACGCATAACTATAAAAACCAAGCCAGAGGTCGGGCCAGAACCTACCACTACCGTCTGCAATCGTTCAGAATTACAAGAGCCCGTACAGATCCATCAATAGCCATATAAATCCTATCACAAGATACAGAAGCAGCTAAAACTATTCTTTAGAGGCAAGAAACATCTAGACCTCGCCATAACAAGCAAACAGCATCTAAATTTTGGCAGAACTCCAAAAAGCAAGCCAAACGTCGGGCGACAACCTACCGCTATCGTCTAAAACAGGCCAGAAGCATCCACCATCGTACAGAACATTCAATAGCCATATAGAATCTTCCGCAACTATCCAACAGCAGCCAAAAGTATCTTGACCCGGCAAGAACAATCTAAATCGGGCCATATCCATCAAGCGGGATCTAAATCAAAGCAGAGTTAATAAAAACAATCCATAGGTCGTGCCAAAACCAACCAGTACTGTCTGCAATAGTTCATAACCACAAAAGCCCGTACAGAACCATCAAGAGCCACATAAAATCTTTGACAACATAGAATAAGCAGCCACAACAATAATAATTTTTTTTTCAACTTTCATGTTACTTCATATAAAATTTATCATATAATGATACACGTCACTAGTAAAAGGCAGCGTATAATTGGCTTTCCTGTTAAGATACATAGTCTATTTAATTAAAAATCACTCAAATCCGGGTTGGTCCGTCCCGTCTGCAGAAAATGTAATAAAAGCATCGGATGGCAATGTTAATCAATTTTATTGTATGTTTACGTTGAACTGCCTTGTCCATGCCAGTTTCTTCGAGCATTGTTTGAAAGTTTAGAAAGAATGTTTCAAGAATACCAAGAGCACCCATAGCAAGATTGACAAAGTGAACGAAAGAAAATCGAGAATAAATGCTTTAATAAGTGCGTTATACTAAGTAGACTTCCTTTCGCTATTTAATAAGATGTTTGTTTCAAATCCCACTGTCTGTTCTAGCAAGTAGAGGGTTCTATTGCGAGAAATTAAGACCAGATCGGGCCGAAGGGATTCACCTGTGATCAAAGATGCAGATGCAAAGGAGGCAAGATCAGCGAATAGTGTGCAATGTTGCAATGAAGATAAAGAACTGGCTATAGCAAGTAGAACAGAATTATGACGCCTTGTATATCTGCCATTATCAAGGTAAGATTTGCAGCTAGACACAATATGTTGCAATGTTTCTTGTTGAAGATACAATGCGCAAGATAAAGAATTGAAAAAAGAACATTTATGTAGCTCTTCTCGTGTTGGTAAAGGAGTTATTGAGGTATTTGATCGTGAAATTAAATATGCTTTAAGGCATGTTCTATTTTACAATTGACCATAAGCTACATGTTTTCAGATCTGAGAGCATAAGTATAGCAAAGAAGATAAAGCCTTGTGATGTTAATCCGTAATTAATGCGATCTTCTTGGCTGTTTCTGATTGCAGTAAGAACTTGTTTAGTATTTCTATATTGGTCATATTGAATGTTAGTACCAATGTTGATTGTTATAATAATAAGTTCTGCCATATTAATAATTAAAATAATAATAATAATTATGAAAGCAAGGACACTCTCTCCATAGAGTGGCTCTTTACCTGGCCGCTAAAAACTAAATTACAGGTACTTCAAATAAAAGCTAATTAAAATTTTACAATATGCAATCTATAAATTTAAAATGAAAAAATTAAGTAACTTAGTGTTAAGCTAAAAGTCTTTCTTTCGCAGCTATGCATTAGGCCAGAACCATCCAACACCATACAGAACCATCAAAGGACATATATAACATGCCATAACATCCAAAAGCTGCCAAAACTATCTTGAACTAGCCAGATCGAACTAGACCTGACCAAAACCATATAGCAGGATCTAAATCAGGCATGTGCTCGAGAGACAATCTACAGGTCGGGCCAGGACCTACAATCACCTTTATGTACAGGCTTGAACCTACCGCACCCGTGTAGAACAGGCAAGAAGCATTCAACACCGTATAGAAACTTCAAGGGCCATATATTACCTGCAACAACAATCCAATACAGCAAAACCTATCTTGGACTGGCCACATCCATCCAATACTATACAGGCGAATTAAGGGCCACATATAACCTGTTGCAACTATCAAACAGCAGCCACAAATGTTTTGAACTAGCCTGAACCTTCTAGAACGTACAGGAACGGTCACGAAGCATCTAAATTAAGCCAGCACTTAAGAGAACAATCCACAGGTGGGGCCAGAACCTACCTATACCGTCTGAAGCAAATAATATCTTGTACTGGCACGAAACATCTAGACCTTGCCATTACCGTCAAACAGCATCTAAATCAAGGAAAGACTCGACAAACAAGCCACAGGTCGGGTCAGAACCTAGTACTGTCGCCTAAAACAGGCCAGAAGCATCCAACACAGAACAGAACCTTCAATAGCCTTAAAGAAATTGCCACAACTATCCAAAAGCAGCACGAACTATATTGAAGTGGATAAAGGCAACTAGAACAGGCCAATACCATCAAAAAGCATCTAAATCAAACCAGAACTCGAGAAGGGAGTCGAAAGGTCGGGACAGGGCCTACAACTACAGTCTCGACCAGGCCCGAGCCACCCGACACAGTACAGTACCATGGAGAGCCATATAAACCTGCCACAACATACAAAAGCAGCCATAACTATCCTATACTGGCAAGAAAAATCTATACCTTGCCATAACCATCCACTACCACTACGGTCTAGAACAGGCCAGAATCAACTGACATTGTACAGAACCTTCAAAAGCCATGTAGAACCTGCAGCAATTATCAAACAGTAGCTATCTTGAACGGGCTAGAACCTTCTAGCACTTGCTAGAAATATCAAGCAGCATCTAAATGACGCTATAACTGGAGAAAACAATCGACAGGTTAGGCCAGAACCTACCACCACCGTCTCAAACAGGCCAGAGCCATCTACCACCGTACAGAACCATCAAGAGCCATATAGAACCTACCAAAACTATCCAAACGCAACAACAACTGTCATGAACTGGCCAGAACCATGTAAAACTTGCCAGAACTGTCAAGGACCATCTAATTCAAGCCAGCACTTGAAGAACTAATCCAAAGGTCGGGCCAGAACCAATCTCTACGTTCTGGAATAGCTGAGAACCATCCAAAACGATAAAGAAAAATATTTGTATAACCTGCCACAACTATATAAAAGCAGCAAAAACTATCTAAAACTGGCCAGAACCATCTAAAACTTGCCAGAACAGTCAAGCAGCATCTAAATCAAAACAGAACTAGAAAATTCAATCCCAAAGTCAGGGGAGAACCTACCACTATCGTCTTGATCAGGCAAGAACCAAACAAAGCCGTACAGAACCTTCAAGACCTACATATAACATGCCACAATTGTTCAACAGCAGCCACAACTGTCCTGAACTGGGAGAAAATATATAGAGCCTGACAAAACCATCCAGCAGCATTTAAATAAAGGGAGAATTTGAAAAAACTAACATTCACAGTTCAGGCCACAACCTGCAACTACCATCTAGAAGAGGCTAGTGGCACCCAACACTGTTAAGAATCTTTAAGAGCCATATAGAGCCTGCCACAACTATCCAACTGCAGCAACAACTATCTTGAACTGGCGAGAACTATCTAGATCTTGACATAACAATCAAGCATCATCTAAATCAAAGGGACAATTTGAATAAAAAACCATCAGCAGTTCGGGCCATATAACACCTGCCACACCGTACAGAACCTTGAAGAGCCATATAACACCTGCCACAACAATCCCAAAGCAGCCAAATCCATTCTGAACTCGCAGGAAAAAACTAGAACATGCAATAGCCATCAAACAGCATCTAAATCACGCCAGTTCTTAAGAAAAGAATAAAAAGGTCAGGCCAGAACCTACCATCAGGAAAAGGCCAGAAGAATCCAACACCATACAGAACGATCAAGAGCCATATATAACCTGCCACAACTATCCAAAACGGCCGCAACTATCTTTGACTGGCGAAAACCATCTAGAACTAGCCAGAATCGTCAACCAGCATCTAAATCAAGCCAGAACTCGATAAAACAATCCACAGGTTGGGCAAGTACCTACCACTACCGTCTAGAATAGGCTAGAACCATCCAGCATCGTAGAGAACAATAGAGAGTCAACAAGAACCTCAATCAACTTTCCAAACGCTGCCAAAACTATCTTGAACAGCCCAGAACCAGCCAAAACTGACATGCAGCATCTAAATCAAGCAAGAATTCGAGAAAACACTCCACAGGTCGTGCCAAAACCTATCTCTACCGTCTGGAACAGGCCAGATCCATCCAACACCGAACAGAACCATCAAGAGCATTATAAAACCTGCCAAAACCATCCATACGCAGGCACAACTATAGTGAACTGACCAGAGACATAAAGAATTTGCCAGATCCGTTAAGCAGCATCTATATCTAGGCAGAGCTCGACGAAGAACTCCATAAATAAGGCGAGAACCTATCACTACCGTCTAGATAAGACTAAAACCAACCAACAGCGTAGAGAGCCTTCAAGAGCAAGAGAAAACCTGCTACAGCTTTCCAACAGTAGCCACAACTATCCTGAACTAGCAAGAACTATCTATAACTTGACATAACCATTAAGCAGCACCTAAATCAGGGCAGAATTCGACAAAAACCCATCTACAATACGGGCCAGAACCTGCCACTACCGTTAGGAACAGGCCAGAACCATCCAACAACGCACAGAACCACCAATAGCCATATAATACTTGCCACAACCATCAAAATTCCACCAAAAGTATTCTGAACTGGTAGGAACCATCTAGAACGTGCAATAGCCACCAAGCAATGTCTAAATCACGCCAGATCATGACAAAGCAATCCACAGGTCAGGGCCGAATCTACCTCTACCGTCAGTAACAGGCCAGAATAATCCACCACCATATCAAACCATCAAATGCCATATATAACCTGCCACAACTAACCAATACGGCCATAACTTTCTTTTCCAGGAAAAAAGCATTTAGAACTGGCCAGAACCATTAACCATCATCTAAACTAAGGTGAAACTCAAAAAACAAATCATAGGTCAGGACAGACCTGGCCAGAACCATCTACAAATGACTAAAACAATGAACCACAATCCAAACAAAGCCGGAATTTTTTAAAAACAATCCACTGGGCGGGCCAGAGCCCACCAGTACAGTATAAAACAAGCCAGAATCATCCACAAGGTACAGAACCTTTAAGAGCCCTATAGAAACAGCAACAAAGATGCAAAAATTGCAGCAACTAACTTGATATGGCCACTGCCAACTAGGACTTGCAAGGACCATCAAGCAGCATCATAATCAAGCAAACATCCTAACCCTGATCCCAAAGCTAACCCAAGCCAAAACCCTAATCCTAGCCCTAACCTAAAGCCTAACCCTAACCCTAACCCTAGCCCTAACCCTTACCCTTACCCTTAACGCAACCATAGTTCTAACCCTAACCTTAACCCTAGCCCTAACCCTAACCCTAACTCTTACGCAACCCCTTAACCCTAACCCTAACCCTAAAGCTATCACCCAATCTGGAAAAGGCTAGAAGCTTCCAACACCGTACAAAAGCATCAAGAGCCATATACAACCAGTAACAGCCACTCAAAAGCCGCCCTAACAATCTTTAACTGTTCAGAGCCAACTAGAACTGGCCAAAACTATCATGCAGCATCTTAATCAAACAAGAACTCCAGAAAACAATCCAAAGGTCGGGCCAGGACATATAACTACCGTTTTGCACAGTCCAGAACCACCAAAGACTGAAAAAACCATCAAGAGCAAAATAAAGAACTTGTCACAACCTTGAACAGCAGCCACAACTATTCTGTGAAAGCAAGATACATCTGGACCTTGCCATAACGAATAACTACCAGTACCGTCTAGAACAGGTCAGAACCAACCGACACCATAGAGAACCTTCAAGAGCCATATAGAACCTGCAACAACTATACAATTGCAGCAACAACTATCTAGAACGGTCCATAACCATCTCGTAGGATCTAAATGAAGTCAGAACTCAAGAAAACAATCCATATGTCGGACCAAAACCTACTGCTATCGTGTGGAATAGTTAAGAATCACCAAAGACCGTACAGAACCATCAAAAGCCATATAAAACCTGTCAGAACATACAAAAACGGCCACAACTATCTTGTACTGGCAAGAAACATCAAGACCTCGCCATAACAATCACACAGCATCTAAATTGACGCATAACTATAAAAACCAAGCCAGAGGTCGGGCCAGAACCTACCACTACCGTCTGCAATCGTTCAGAATTACAAGAGCCCGTACAGATCCATCAATAGCCATATAAATCCTATCACAAGATACAGAAGCAGCTAAAACTATTCTTTAGAGGCAAGAAACATCTAGACCTCGCCATAACAAGCAAACAGCATCTAAATTTTGGCAGAACTCTAAAAAGCAAGCCAAAGGTCGGGCGACAACCTACCGCTATCGTCTAAAACAGGCCAGAAGCATCCACCATCGTACAGAACATTCAATAGCCATATAGAATCTTCTGCAACTATCCAACAGCAGCCAAAAGTATCTTGACCTGGCAAGAACAATCTAAAACGGGCCATATCCATCAAGCAGGATCTAAATCAAAACAGAGTTAATAAAAACAATCCATAGGTCGTGCCAAAACCAACCAGTACTGTCTGCAATAGTCCATAACCACAAAAGCCCGTACAGAACCATCAAGAGCCACATAAAATCTTTGACAACATAGAAAAAGCAGCCACAACAATAATAATTTTTTTTTCAACTTTCATGTTACTTCATATAAAATTTATCATATAATGATACACGTCACTAGTAAAAGGCAGCGTATAATTGGCTTTCCTGTTAAGATACATAGTCTATTTAATTAAAAATCACTCAAATCCGGGTTGGTCCGTCCCGTCTGCAGAAAATGTAATAAAAGCATCGGATGGCAATGTCAATCAATTTTATTGTATGTTTACGTTGAACTGCCTTGTCCATGCCAGTTTCTTCGAGCATTGTTTGAAAGTTTAGAAAGAATGTTTCAAGAATACCAAGAGCACCCATAGCAAGATTGACAAAGTGAACGAAAGAAAATCGAGAATAAATGCTTTAATAAGTGCGTTATACTAAGTAGACTTCCTTTCGCTATTTAATAAGATGTTTGTTTCAAATCCCACTGTCTGTTCTAGCAAGTAGAGGGTTCTATTGCGAGAAATTAAGACCAGATCGGGCCGAAGGGATTCACCTGTGATCAAAGATGCAGATGCAAAGGAGGCAAGATCAGCGAATAGTGTGCAATGTTGCAATGAAGATAAAGAACTGGCTATAGCAAGTAGAACAGAATTATGACGCCTTGTATATCTGCCATTATCAAGGTAAGATTTGCAGCTAGACACAATATGTTGCAATGTTTCTTGTTGAAGATACAATGCGCAAGATAAAGAATTGAAAAAAGAACATTTATGTAGATTTGTTCGTGTTGGTAAAAGAGTTATTGAGGTATTTGATCGTGAAATGAAATATGCTTTAAGGCATGTTCTATTTTACAATTGACCATAAGCTACATGTTTTCAGATCTGAGAGCATAAGTATAGCAAAGAAGATAAAGCCTTGTGATGTTAATCCGTAATTAATGCGATCTTCTTGGCTGTTTCTGATTGCAGTAAGAACTTGTTTAGTATTTCTATATTGGTCATATTGAATGTTAGTACCAATGTTGATTGTTATAATAATAAGTTCTGCCATATTAATAATAAAAATAATAATAATAATTATGAAAGCAAGGACACTCTCTCCATAGAGTGGCTCTTTACCTGGCCGCTAAAAACTAAATTACAGGTACTTCAAATAAAAGCTAATTAAAATTTTACAATATGCAATCTATAAATTTAAAATGAAAAAATTAAGTAACTTAGTGTTAAGCTAAAAGTCTTTCTTTCGCAGCTATGCATAAGGCCAGAACCATCCAACACCATACAGAACCATCAAAGGACATATATAACATGCCATAACATCCAAAAGCTGCCAAAACTATCTTGAACTAGCCAGAACGAACTAGACCTGATAAAAACCATATAGCAGGATCTAAATCAAGCATGTGCTCGAGAGACAATCTACAGGTCGGGCCAGGACCTACAATCACCTTTATGAACAGGCTTGAACCTACCGCACCCGTGTAGAACAGGCAAGAAGCATTAAACTCCGTATAGAAACTTCAAGGGCCATATATTACCTGCCACAACAATCCAATACAGCAAAAACTATCTTGGACTGGCCACATCCATCCAATACTATACAGGCGAATTAAGGGCCACATATAACCTGTTACAACTATCAAACAGCAGCCACAAATGTTTTGAACTTGCCTGAACCTTCTAGAACGTGCAAGAACGGTCACGAAGCATCTAAATTAAGTCAGCACTTAAGAGAACAATCCACAGGTGGGGCCACAACCTACCTATACCGTCTGAAGCAAATAATATCTTGTACTGGCACGAAACATCTAGACCTTGCCATTACCGTCAAACAGCATCTTTATCAAGGAAAAACTCGACAAACAAGCCACAGGTCGGGTCAGAACCTAGTACTGTCGCCTAAAACAGGCCAGAAGCATCCAACACAGAATAGAACCTTCAATAGCCTTATAGAAATTGCCACAACTAGACAAAAGCAGCACAAACTATATTGAAGTGGATAAAGGCAACTAGAACTGGCCAATACAATCAAAAAGCATCTAAATCAAACCAGAACTCGAGAAGGGAGTCGAAAGGTCGGGACAGAGCCTACAACTACAGTCTCGACCAGGCCCGAGCCACCCAACACAGTACAGTACCATGGAGAGCCATATAAACCTGCCACAACATACAAAAGCAGCCATAACTATCCTATACTGGCAAGAAAAATCTATACCTTGCCATAACCATCCACTAGCACTACGGTCTAGAACAGGCCAGAATCAACTGAAATTGAACAGAACCTTCAAAAGCCATGTAGAACCTGCAGCAATTATCAAACAGTAGCTATCTTGAACGGGCTAGAACCTTCTAGAACTGGCTAGAACTATCAAGCAGCATCTAAATGACGCTATAGCTGGAGAAAACAATCGACAGGTTAGGCCAGAACCAACCACCACCGTCTCAAACAGGCCAGAGCCATCCACCACCGTACAGAACCATCA
The DNA here is from genome assembly GCA_964019065.1 of Catostylus mosaicus. Lineage (NCBI taxonomy): Eukaryota > Metazoa > Cnidaria > Scyphozoa > Rhizostomeae > Catostylidae > Catostylus > Catostylus mosaicus. The sequence goes on from OZ025190.1 coordinate 3,124,440, forward strand.
AGAGCCATATAGAACCTACCAAAACTATCCAAACGCAACAACAACTGTCATGAACTGGCCAGAACCATGTAAAACTTGTCAGAACTGTCAAGGATCATCTAATTCAAGCCAGCACTTGAAGAAATAATCCAAAGGTCGGGCCAGAACCAATCTCTACGTTCTGGAATAGCTGAGAACCATCCAAAACGATCAAGAAAAATAAATGTATAACCTGCCACAACTATATAAAAGCAGCAAAAACTATCTAAAACTGGCCAGAACCATCTAAAACTTGCCAGAACGGTCAAGCAGCATCTAACTCAAGACAGAACTAGAAAATTCAATCCAAAAGTCAGGGGAGAACATACCACTATCGTCTTGATCAGGCAAGAACCAAACAAAACCGTACAGAACCCTCAAGACCTACATATAACATGCCACAATTTTTCAACAGCAACAGCAACTGTCCTGAACTGGGAGAAAATATATAGAGCCTGACAAACCCATCCAGCAGCATTTAAATAAAGGGAGAATTTGAAAAAACTAACATTCACAGTTCAGGCCACAACCTACAACTACCATCTAGAAGAGGCTAGTGGCACCCAACACTGTTAAGAATCTTTAAGAGCCATATAGAGCCTGCCACAACTATCCAACTGCAGCAACAAATATCTTGAACTGGCGTGAACTATCTAAATCTTGACATAACAATCAAGCATCATCTAAATCAAAGGGACAATTTGAATAAAAAACCATCAGCAGTTCGGGCCATATAACACATGCCACACCGTACAGAACCTTGGAGAGCCATATAACACCTGCCACAACAATCCCAAAGCAGCCAAATCCATTCTGAACTCGCAGGAAACAACTAGAACTGGCAATAGCCATCAAACAGCATCTAAATCACGCCAGTTCTTAAGAAAAGAATAAACAGGTCAGGCCAGAACCTACCATCAGGAAAAGGCCAGAAGAATCCAACACCATACAGAACGATCAAGAGCCATATATAACCTGCCACAACTATCCAAAACGGCCGCAACTATCTTTGACTGGCGAAAACCATCTAGAACTAGCCAGAATCGTCAACCAGCATCTAAATCAAGCCAGAACTCGAGAAAACAATCCTCAGGTTGGGCAAGTACCTACCACTACCGTCTAGAATAGGCTAGAACCATCCAGCATCGTAGAGAACAATAGAGAGTCAACAAGAACCTCAATCAACTTTCCAAACGCTGCCAAAACTATCTTGAACAGTCCAGAACCAGCCAAAACTGACATGCAGCATCTAAATCAAGCAAGAATTCGAGAAAACACTCCACAGGTCGTGCCAAAACCTATCTCTACCGTCTGGAACAGGCCAGTTCCATCCAACACCGGACAGAACCATCAAGAGCATTATAAAACCTGCCAAAACCATCCATACGCAGGCACAACTATAGTGAACTGACCAGAAACATATAGAATTTGCCAGATCCGTTAAGCAGCATCTATATCTAGGCAGAGCTCGACGAAGAAATCCATAAATAAGGCGAAAACCTATCACTACCGTCTAGATAAGACTAAAACCAACCAACAGCGTAGAGAGCCTTCAAGAGCCATAGAAAACCTGCTACAGCTGTCCAACAGTAGCCACAACTATCCTGAACTAGCAAGAACTATCTATAACTTGACATAACCATTAAGCAGCACCTAACTCAGGGCAGAAATCGACAAAAACCCATCTACAATATGGGCCAGAACCTGCCACTACCGTTAGGAACAGGCCAGAACCATCCAACAACGCACAGAACCACCAATAGCCATATAATACTTGCCACAACCATCAAAATTCCACCAAAAGTATTCTGAACTGGTAGTAACCATCTAGAACGGGTAATAGCCATCAAGCAATATCTAAATCACGCCAGATCTTGACGAAACAATCCACAGGTCAGGGCCGAATCTACCTCTACCGTCAGTAACAGGCCAGAATAATCCACCACCATATCAAACAATCAAATGCCATATATAACCTGCCACAACTAACCAATACGGCCATAACCTTCTTTTCCAGGAAAAAAGCATTTAGAACTTGCCAGAACCATTAACCATCATCTAAACTAAGGTGAAACTCAAAGAACAAATCATAGGTCAGGACAAACCTGGCCAGAACCATCTACAAATGACTAAAACAATGAACCACAATCCAAACAAAGCTGGAATTTTTTAAAAACAATCCACTAGGCAGGCCAGAGCCCACCAGTACAGTATAAAATAAGCAAGAATCATCCACAAGGTACAGAACCTTTAAGAGCCCTATAGAAGCAGCAACAACGATGCAAAAATTGCAGCAACTAACTTGATATGGCCACTGCCAACTAGGACTTGCAAGAACCATCAAGCATCATCATAATCAAGCAAACACCCTAACCCTGATCCTAAACCTAACCCAAGCCCAAACCCTAATCCTAGCCCTAACCTAAAGCCTAACCCTAACCCTAACCCTAACCCTAACCCTAACCCTAACCCTAACCCTAACCCTAACCCTAACCCTAACCCTAACCCTAACTCTTACACAACCCCTTAACCCCAACCCTAACCCTAAAGCTATCACCAAATCTGGAAAAAGCTAGAGGCTTCCAACACCGTACAAAAGCATCAAGAGCCATATACAACCAGTAACAGCCAGCCAAAAGCCGCCATAGCAATCTTTAACTGTTCAGAGCCAACTAGAACTGGCCAAAACTATCATGCAGCATCTTAATCAAACAAGAACTCCAGAAAACAATCCAAAGGTCGGGCCAGGACATATAACTACCGTCTTGCACAGTCCAGAACCACCAAATACTGACAGAACCATCAAGAGCAAAATAAATAACTTGTCACAACCTTGAACAGCAGCCACAACTATTCTGTGAAAGCAAGATACATCTGGACCTTGCCATAACGAATAACTACCAGTACCGTCTAGAACAGGTCAGAACCAACCGACACCATAGAGAACCTTCAAGAGCCATATAGAACCTGCAACAACAATACAATTGCAGCAACAACTATCTAGAACGGTCCATAACCATCTCGTAGGATCTAAATGAAGTCAGAACTCAAGAAAACAATCCATATGTCGGACCAAAACCTACTGCTATCGTGTGGAATAGTTAAGAATCACCAAAGACCGTACAGAACCATCAAAAGCCATATAAAACCTGTCAGAACATACAAAAGCGGCCACAACTATCTTGTACTGGCAAGAAACATCAAGACCTCGCCATAACAATCACACAGCATCTAAATTGACGCATAACTATAAAAACCAAGCCAGAGGTCGGGCCAGAACCTACCACTACCGTCTGCAATCGTTCAGAATTACAAGAGCCCGTACAGATCCATCAATAGCCATATAAATCCTATCACAAGATACAGAAGCAGCTAAAACTATTCTTTAGAGGCAAGAAACATCTAGACCTCGCCATAACAAGCAAACAGCATCTAAATTTTGGCAGAACTCTAAAAAGCAAGCCAAAGGTCGGGCGACAACCTACCGCTATCGTCTAAAACAGGCCAGAAGCATCCACCATCGTACAGAACATTCAATAGCCATATAGAATCTTCTGCAACTATCCAACAGCAGCCAAAAGTATCTTGACCTGGCAAGAACAATCTAAAACGGGCCATATCCATCAAGCAGGATCTAAATCAAAGCAGAGTTAATAAAAACAATCCATAGGTCGTGCCAAAACCAACCAGTACTGTCTGCAATAGTCCATAACCACAAAAGCCCGTACAGAACCATCAAGAGCCACATAAAATCTTTGACAACATAGAAAAAGCAGCCACAGCAATAATAATTTTTTTTTCAACTTCCATGTTACCTCATATAAATTTTATAATATAATGATACACGTCACTAGTAAAAGGCAGCGTATAATTGGCTTTCCTGTTAAGATACATAGTCTATTTAATTAAAAAGCAATAAAATCCGGGTTGGTCCGTCCCGTCTGCAGAAAATGTAATAAAAGCATCGGATGGCAATGTTAATCAATTTTATTGTATGTTTACGTTGAACTGCCTTGTCCATGCCAGTTTCTTCGAGCATTGTTTGAAAGTTTAGAAAGAATGTTTCAAGAATACCAAGTGCACCCATAGCAAGATTGACAAAGTGAACAAAAGAAAATCGAGAATTAATTCTTTAATAAGTGCGTTATACTAAGTAGACTTCCTTTTGCTAGTTAATAAGATGTTTGTTTCAAATCCCACTGTCTGTTCTAGCAAGTAGAGGGTTCTATTGCGAGAAGTTAAGACCAGATCGGGCCGAAGGGATTCACCTGTGATCAAAGATGCAGATGCAAAGGAGGCAAGATCAGCGAATAGTGTGCAATGTTGCAATGAAGATAAAGAACTACCTATAGCAAGTAGAACAGAATTCTGACGCCATGTATATCTGCCATTATCAAGGTAAGATTTGCAGCTAGACACAATATGTTGCAATGTTTCTTGTTGAAGACACAATGCGCAAGATAAAGAATTGAAAAAAGAACATTTATGTAGATTTGTTCGTGTTGGTAAAAGAGTTATTGAGGTATTTGATCGTGAAATGAAATATGCTTTAAGGCATGTTCTATTTTACAATTGACCATAAGCTACATGTTTTCAGATCTGAGAGCATAAGTATAGCAAAGAAGATAAAGCCTTGTGATGTTAATCCGTAATTAATGCGATCTTCTTGGCTGTTTCTGATTGCAGTAAGAACTTGTTTAGTATTTCTATATTGGTCATATGGAATGTTAGTACCAATGTTGATTGTTATAATAATAAGTTCTGCCATATTAATAATAAAAATAATAATAATAATTATAAAAGCAAGGACAGTCTCTCCATAGAGTGGCTCTTTACCTGGCCGCTAAAAACTAAATTACAGGTACTTCAAATAAAAGCTAATTAAAATTTTACAATATGCAATCTATAAGTTTAAAATGAAAATTAAGTAGCTTAGTGTTAAGCTAAAAGTCTTTCTTTCGCAGCTATGCATAAGGCCAGAACCATCCAACACCATACAGAACCATCAAAGGACATATATAACATGCCATAACATCCAAAAGCTGCCAAAACTATCTTGAACTAGCCAGAACGAACTAGACCTCACCAAAACCATATAGCAGGATCTAAATCAGGCATGTGATCGAGAGACAATCTACAGGTCGGGCCAGGACCTACAATCACCTTTATGTACAGGCTTGAACCTACCGCACCCGTGCAGAACAGGAAAGAAGCGTTCAACACCGTATAGAAACTTCAAGGGCCATATATTACCTGCCACAACAATCCAATACAGCAAAAACTATCTTGGACTGGCTACATCCATCCAATACTTTACAGGCCAATTAAGGGCCACATATAACCTGCTACAACTATCAAACAGCAGCCACAAATGTTTTGAACTTGCCTGAACCTTCTAGAACGTGCAAGAACGGTCACGAAGCATCTAAATTAAGCCAGCACTTAAGAGAACAATCCACAGGTGGGGCCAGAACCTACCTATACCGTCTGAAGCAAATAATATCTTGTACTGGCACGAAACATCTAGACCTTGCCATTACCGTCAAACAGCATCTAAATCAAGGAAAGACTCGACAAACAAGCCACAGGTCGGGTCAGAACCTAGTACTGTCGCCTAAAACAGGCCAGAAGCATCCAACACAGAACAGAACCTTCAATAGCCTTAAAGAAATTGCCACAACTATCCAAAAGCAGCACGAACTATATTGAAGTGGATAAAGGCAACTAGAACAGGCCAATACCATCAAAAAGCATCTAAATCAAACCAGAACTCGAGAAGGGAGTCGAAAGGTCGGGACAGAGCCTACAACTACAGTCTCGACCAGGCCCGAGCCACCCAACACAGTACAGTACCATGGAGAGCCATATAAACCTGCCACAACATACAAAAGCAGCCATAACTATCCTATACTGGCAAGAAAAATCTATACCTTGCCATAACCATCCACTACCACTACGGTCTAGAACAGGCCAGAAACAACTGACATTGTACAGAACCTTCAAAAGCCATGTAGAACCTGCAGCAATTATCAAACAGTAGCTATCTTGAACGGGCTAGAACCTTCTAGAACTGCTTAGAAATATCAAGCAGCATCTAAATGACGCTATAACTGGAGAAAACAATCGACAGGTTAGGCCAGAACCTACCACCACCGTCTCAAACAGGCCAGAGCCATCCACCACCGTACAGAACCATCAGGAGCCATATAGAACCTACCAAAACTATCCAAACGCAACAACAACTGTCATGAACTGGCCAGAACCATGTAAAACTTGCCAGAACTGTCAAGGACCATCTAATTCAAGCCAGCACTTGAAGAAATAATCCAAAGGTCGGGCCAGAACCAATCTCTACGTTCTGGAATAGCTGAGAACCATCCAAAACGATCAAGAAAAATAAATGTATAACCTGCAACAACTATATAAAAGCAGCAAAAACTATCTAAAACTGGCCAGAACCATCTAAAACTTGCCAGAACGGTCAAGCAGCATCTAAATCAAGACAAAACTAGAAAATTCAATCCAAAAGTCAGGGGAGAACCTACCACTATCGTCTTGATCAGGCAAGAACCAAACAAAACCGTACAGAACCTTCAAGACCTACATATAACATGCCACAATTTTTCAACAGCAACCACAACTGTCCTGAACTGGGAGAAAATATATAGAGCCTGACAAAACCATCCAGCAGTATTTATATCAAGGGAGAATTTGAAAAAACTAACATTCACAGTTCACGCCACAACCTACAACTACAATCTAGAAGAGGCTAGTGGCACCCAACACTGTTAAGAATCTTTAAGAGCCATATAGAGCCTGCCACAACTATCCAACTGCAGCAACAACTATCTTGAACTGGCGAGAACTATCTAGATCTTGACATAACCATCAAGCATCATCTAAATCAAAGGGACAATTTGAATAAAAAACCATCAGCAGTTCGGGCCATATAACACCTGCCACGCCGTACAGAACCTTGAAGAGCCATATAACACCTGCCACAACAATCCCAAAGCAGCCAAATCCATTCTGAACTCGCAGGAAACAACTAGAACTGGCAATAGCCATCAAACAGCATCTAAATCACGCCAGTTCTTAAGAAAAGAATAAACAGGTCAGGCCAGATCCTACCATCAGGAACAGGCCAGAACAATCCAACACCATACAGAACGATCAAGAGCCATATATAACCTGCCACAACTATCCAAAACGGCCGCAACTATCTTTGACTGGCGAAAACCATCTAGAACTAGCCAGAATCGTCAACCAGCATCTAAATCAAGCCAGAACTCGATAAAACAATCCACAGGTTGGGCAAGTACCTACCACTACCGTCTAGAATAGGCTAGAACCATCCAGCATCGTAGAGAACAATAGAGAGTCAACAAGAACCTCAATCAACTTTCCAAACGCTGCCAAAACTATCTTGAACAGCCCAGAACCAGCAAAAACTTATATGCAGCATCTAAATCAAGCAAGAATTCGAGAAAACACTCCACAGGTCGTGCCAAAACCTATCTCTACCGTCTGGAACAGGCCAGATCCATCCAACACCGGACAGAACCATCAAGAGCATTATAAAACCTGCCAAAACCATCCATACGCAGGCACAACTATAGTGAACTGACCAGAAACATATAGAATTTGCCAGATCCGTTAGGCAGCATCTATATCTAGGCAGAGCTCGACGAAGCAATCCATAAATAAGGCGAGAACCTATCACTACCGTCTAGATAAGACTAAAACCAACCAACAGCGTAGAGAGCCTTCAAGAGCCATAGAAAACCTGCTACAGCTTTCCAACAGTAGCCACAACTATCCTGAACTAGCAAGAACTATCTATAACTTGACATAACCATTAAGCAGCACCTAAATCAGGGCAGAATTCGACAAAAACCCATCTACAATACGGGCCAGAACCTGCCACTACCGTTAGAAACAGGCCAGAACCATCCAACAACGCACAGAACCACCAATAGCCATATAATACTTGCCACAACCATCAAAATTCCACCAAAGTATTCTGAACTGGTAGGAACCATCTAGAACGGGCAATAGCCATCAAGCAATATCCAAATCACGCCAGATCTTGACAAAACAATCCACAGGTCAGGGCCGAATCTACCTCTACCGTCAGTAACAGGCCAGAATAATCCACCACCATATCAAACCATCAAATGCCATATATAACCTGCCACAACTAACCAATACGGCCATAACTTTCTTTTCCAGGAAAAAAGCATTTAGAACTGGCCAGAACCATTAACCATCATCTAAACTAAGGTGAAACTCAAAAAACAAATCATAGGTCAGGACAGACCCTACCACTAGAGTATGGAACAAAACAAAACCATCCAATACCTTAGAAAACCAACGAGATATAGTACCTGTTAAATCCATCCAAACCCAGCCACAGCTATCTTGAACTGGCCAGAACCATTTAGAATGGGCCAGATCCATCAAGCAGCAACAAAATTAAGCCAGCACTTTAGAAAACACTCCACAAGTCTAGCCAGAGCCTACGTCTACCGTCCGGAACAGACAGAACCATCCAACAACGAACATAACCATCAAGGACACTATAAGACCTGCCAAAACTATCCAAACGCAGGCACAACTATAGTGAACTGGCCAGAACCATCTAGAATTTGCCAGAACCGTCAAGCAGCATGCCTTTATTACTTAAATGCTTAATATGCAAATAAGGTAAAATGAACAATAGAACAATGGACTACAATGGACTGAAAACTAGAGGTGTTGTTACTTGAACACCTCCTAGACGGATTCGCTTATCGATACCAAAATGCTACCTTTTCTTCTTCTCGAGGTGCTTCGAATACATTTTTATCTATATTTTTTTATATTTTATTGCCATCGCAATCGCCAAGCTCGGGGCTTTTCATCCATCCTCGGGGGTAACATTTTGCGAGGCTGAAACAATGCTATTTACTCAAATGCCCACCTTTTTCTCAGCAGGGGCGGATCCAGAGAAAATTCTGACTGCCGCACGCATCTTCTTGTGGAGTTAGTTGCAATTTCATTCTTAAATAAATAAATCATTTGAAATAGAAGTGATTTTGGATGTTCTGGGATCGGGATCAGATGCTTATCTTTAGCCTAGTTTGCGTAATGGGACCAATGGGGAGGCAGATTAGATCTAATCATGCACCCCAGGCCCCCTTTTCCTTTCAAAGTGCAATCCACCCAATTTGTCTAAAAATCATTAAACATTTAGGATTTGGCGGCTGCATGTTTTCAGGAATTTTTTAATCCATTGTCATAAATAATTCCACGTTCTGTTAAGATACTGTAGGTGTGAAACTGAACTGTGGGACCAAGTGAAGTTTCTACAGGGGTGGTGCTAGGATCTCCCCAACAATAAAGCTAAGTTGCCCAACTAGGGGGCTTCCTTAAAAAGGAGGGCTAATGCTCTCCAACCCCCCTCTCTCGATTGAAGAGACTTTCGCAGCCATTCAAGGCATGGGCGGAGCCAACAGGGGATCGGGGGGCGGACGCCCCCCACAATTTGATTTAAGTTGGCCAATATTTTTAGTAAGCCATCAAAATTTGGTTTCCTCAAACTTAAAATTTCTCTAAAGAGACTGTTGAGGGCTCGGAAATCTTCATACATAGATAATAACATACGATCATGCCAAATGAAAGCTTCCACTAACACATCCTGGACAAGGCCCATGATCTTTCTACTTCCAACATGAGCAAATTTTCCAGTTTTAATCAGATGGTGAGACGAAAGCTGGCTCAACTGATCAATAGATCCAGCAAAGAGTTTACTCTTGACATTCTTGAGAAGGTCTACTCTACTTTTAGGCAAAAAAAATGCATTCGCAAATTAAATTGGCACCAAGGTGCCACTCTAACTTAGATCAAGACAAAGACTATTGTGCGACATTTTGGTTGATTGTGCAACATTACTCAATCTTTGTGTGATGCTCATACTTCGTTGTATAAATGTCAGTTTTATTGTAGTTTAAGGAATTCTATTGTGCGGCATTTCAAACTTTTAACAATGGAGGCGAAGTTTTGCTCAAAAGCACCGTCCTATTGTTTAAAGTTTGAGATGCCGCACAAACGAATCTGGTGTCGCACAATAGATCCTGTGAGCAATACAATAGTCCGAAGACGCAGCACAAACGATTTTGACAGCTAGAGTAGGCTAGATTTTTCGCACAAAGACCAGATTGCTCGCACAATCGGAGCTATTGTCTGTCATCTACAATAAGACACTCCATATTTAGCTTCATGAATCAATTAAAGTGAGGCTGGCATGGGGGTACAATGATGAAACCGGGGAACGGCTCGATGAATCGAAAGCAAAAAATATAAGCAAGATTCAGAATTTTGACTGCCTTACGGGCGGCTTGGGCGGCGGTCTGGATCCGCCCCTGGAAAGTATCTTAAAAATAATAAAACTTTTCTTATTCTAAATTTTCAGTTTCTTCACTACTAAGGGGATTCGACGACGTACAACATAGAAAAGCAAGTCATCAAAATCGGACAAAGTTCTTTCAAAACACTTTCGTCTACGTTTGTGGCCTTCGACTTCAAAATTATCATAAAATATCACGAAAATTAATCATTTCTAAAAAACTATCCAAAGTTCTTCTTGAAATTTCCTCACACGGGGCACCAAAGTTAGACTACCCATACTTTCTTTTGTCCAACAATGCGTGAGTACGTTTGTTCTTAATCAAATCAGTCTACATTGTTTTCATAAAAAATTTGAATAATTATCTTAAACTTACGACCCACAATATCTTTAATTCGGCTTGCCAACTTCAGGGCAGAACTGCTGTGGCGACATTTGAAACAGGCGACGCACGCCTCAACTTTTATGGGCTGACACACGTTTCGACTTTATAAACGTGAAATTTCTTTTGCTGAAGCAATTTTATGCATGTTGCTGAACTGCTCTACAGTTCCTTCTTCATGTTCATTTTGTGCGTTTTATTGAGTTTTGAAATTAATCTTTACACGATTTTCGTGTTGCTTTTCTGGAGCATTTGTTGGATATTTGTACTAAACATTTCTTTTTTTCCGATGAAAAATTGCTTCCATTAATTCACGTTTACTTGCCCCAAATATATTTGCTAAATACTGCTATTTTTTTTGATTGGTTATGACGTGATTTCTTTTCAATTTTTAGGGACTTCCACGATCGACCCTCGACACTGGTTAAACAAACATGGCACCTGTTCTTTGCCCCCCGTGGCGTTCTTGTTCATCACTAAAAAACTGTTTTCTGAGGTAGATCATGCTCAAAGAAGACTTGACTATTTTGAAATTGTTTCCCTGGTGCATTTATGAACTCATAATATTTGGGCTTAATTTGAGTCGATTTTCATATTGATTTTTCCATGATGTTAGGAAGGCGTATATTTGTCCATACTCTTCCTAAAGCACGTTTTCGAATGTTAGTAAAATTTTCTAAATTTGTTGTTTAAAGCTCAATTCAATTTTTTGGCGATTAGGTTTGAGGGGCCACAACTATTCTGAACTGGCAAGAACTGTCTTAAACTTGAAATAACCATCAAGCAGCATCTAAATAAAGGCAGAATAGAAAAGACACCATCCACAGTTTGGGCCAGAGCCTACCTCTACTGTCTGGAACAAGAAAGAAACATCCAACAACGTACATAACCACATGCAGCCATATAAAACTTGCCACAAGCATCCAAATGCCACCAAAACTATTCTGAACTGGGAGGAGTTACCTAGAACTGGCATTAGTCATAAAGCATTATCTAAGTCTCGCAAGCTCTTGCCAAAACAATTCACAGGTCAGGCCAGAACCTTCTTCTACCGTCAACAACAGGCGAGAACAATCCACCTCCATCAGTTCCAATACGAGCATAACTATCTTTGACTGGCAAGAACCACTTAGAACTGGCCAGAACCAACAACCATTATCGAAACTAAGGTAGACCTCAAAAACAAACTATAGGTCGGGACAGAATCTACCACTACCGTATGGAACAGGCCAGAACAATCGAACACCGTAGATAAAAAGCGAGAGCCATATAGTACCTGCCACAACTATCTAAACGCAGCCACAAGTATCTTGAACTGCCAAGAACCATTTACAACTTGCCAGATCCGTCAAGCAGCATCGAAATCAAGGGAGCTCTTGAGAAAACACTCCACAAGTCAGGACTGCGCCTACTTCTACCGTCTGGAACAGGCTAAAACCAACTATAACCTCACAGAACCTCCAAAGGCAATAGAAAACCTGCAACAGCTATCCAATAGCAGCAACAAATATCCTGAACTGGCAAGAAAAATTGAGAACTTGACATAACCATTATGCAGCATCTAAATCAAGGGAGACTTTGTCGAACACCTTATACAGTTCTGGCCACAACATTCAATTGCCGTCTAGAAAAGGCCAGAAGAACCCGATACCGTACAAAACCAAGCGTTCAAAAGCCATGTAGAGCCTGCCACAACTATCAAACAGCAGCCACAACTATCTCGAACTGGCAAAAAAAATCTAAAACTGCACCGGAACCATCAAGCAGCATCGAAATCAAGCAAGAACTTCAGAAACGAATCGACAGTTCAGGCCAGAATCTAACACTACCGTCTGGAGCATGGCAAAACCAAAAAACACAGTACAAAATCCTCAACAGCCATATAAAACATGCCACAACAACTAAAAGTAAACACAACTATCTTCTACTGGCAAATAGCATCTAGAAATCGCCAAACCATTAACGACAATCTAAACAAGGCCAAAATTCGAATAAACAATCCACAGGTCAGACTAGAACCTACATATACCCTCTGGAACAAGCAAGACTCAATAAAGACCGAAAAAATACATCAAGAGCCATATAAAACCTACCACAACATCCAAAAGCAGCAACAACTATCCTCTACTGGCAAGAAGCATCTAGACCTTGCAATAAATATCAAACAGGATCAAAATTAGGGCAGAACTCAACAAAAGAGCCACAGGTTCGGCCAAAACCAACCACAACAGACTGGAATTGGCCAAATGCATCAAACACCGTAAAGTACCTTCAAGAGCTATAAAGAACCCGCCATAACTATCAAACAGCAGCCATAACAATCTTGAACAGACAAGAAACATATAGAATTGGAAGGAACCATCAAGTAGCATCTAGATCAAGCCAGAACTTGAGAAGAGAACTGACAGGTTTGGCCAGAACCTACCACTACTGTCTGGACCAGGCCGAAGCCGGCCAAACACGGTTCATAACAGCTAAGAGCCATATAGAACCTGCCACAACTATCCAATGCCGCTACAACTATTCTGAACTGGCAAGAACAATCTAGAACTGGCAATAGCAATCAAGTAGCATCGACATCAGGCCAGAACTCGAGAAGAGAATCTAGAGATCAGACCAGAACCTACCTGTGACAGGATTGCCAAGAGATCAACTCAGATTTTGTAAAAATCTTTAATGTTCACTCACTCCTATGGCTCGCTGCGCCCAACCCTCCTAAACAACGTGAAATCGTTTCTTAAATACTAAAAGCTGGGCTAAAAAAGTCCCATTAGCTCATTACTCTAAATAAACAACAACAAAAGTTACTAATCTGCAAAAGAATCTCAGTCCTGTGGAGATATGTTCAGTCCCCTGACGATAACAATAAAACCTACGTTGAAACACAATATAGATAATCATCTGTTAACAGCAAACTGAAAGCGTACGTAATTGAATAAGTGCCAACGTCATAGTATCCTTAGGAACGGATTATAAGCAAAATCTAAAACTGCATGTTACCGAATGTTCTAAAAATACGACATAGCAGCTAAATAAATTATAAGAAACCTAACAGGGCCTATCGCCCATCACACATCCCTTCCCTTCTACAAAAGACGAAAATTAATTCATTATTTCTCGACTTTTACTAGGTTTGTTCTACATTGTCCTTTTCTTTGTCTTGATTCCCAAATGACTCTTCATAATCTTGACAATGCGTCTGCATTTGCGTTCTCTTTACCCGGTCGATGTTCAATATCGAATGAATAGGGTTGAAGCGATAGACTCCAACGAGATAATCTTCCGTTTTGATCTTTCATTTTTCCAAGCCATTTAAGTGGATTGTGATCAGTCTGCAATATGAACTTCTTTCCCAAGAGATAAACTCTGAGTGATTCGATGGACAACTTCATTGCGAGGCACTCTTTCTCAATCGTCGCATAGTTGCGTTCTCTTGGTAACAGCTTCCTGCTTATATATACAACTGGGTGTTCCAAACCATCTTCATCTTTCTGGCTTAATACGGCTCCTAAACCATGTTCACTCGCATCTGTCTGTAACTTGAACTCTTTCGTGAAGTCCGGCGCCTTCAAAACTGGTTTTTGACATAACATCTCTTTAAGACTTCGGAAGGCAAGATCGCATTCTTCTGTCCAATTCACGACCTGAGGTTCTCTTTTCTTTGTCAAGTTTGTTAATGGGGTTGCTAATTCAGAGAAGTTCTTGATAAACTTTCTGTAGTATCCTGCAAGTCCTAAAAAGGATCTCACCTGTTTCTTTGTCTCTGGAATTGGGAATCGCTTGACGGCTTCTGCTTTTTCACTGCATGGCCTCACCACTCCATTACCAACTATGTGTCCCAAATATTCTGTCTCCTCCATTCCAAACCTGCACTTCTTTGGTTTAATTGTTAGACCCGCACATCGCAATATTTTCAACATTTCTCGTAAATGCAACAAATGCTCTTCCCATGTCGCACTGAACACTGTCAAATCATCGACATACGCGGCAGCAAAATCTTCTATCCCTCTGATTAGCTTTGTGTCTACCAAACGTTGGCATGTAGCTTGTGCATCTGCCAATCCAAAAGGCATTGTAACAAACTGCCACAATCCAAATGGTGTTACAAACGCTGTCTTCTCTTTCGAATCTTTGGTGAGGGGAATTTGCCAATACCCTCGAGATAAGTCCATCGTCGTTATGTACTTTGCTTGGCCCATTTTGTCAATCAGATCTTCAATTCTCGGAAGGGGGTATGAATCCACTTTTGCAACCTGATTCACTTTTCGGAAATCGATGCACAATCTGACTTCTGAAGAATCTTTCTTTGGTACTATTACCATCGGTTGTGCCATTCACTGCTGGATTCCTCAATGATTCCATGTTCCAACATCATGTCGAGTTCCTTTTTGACAGCCTCTCTATGTACCCAAGAGAGTCGATATGGTCTCTGTCGGATTGGTTTTGCATCTCCAACCTCAATCTTGTGTTTCACGAGTTCGGTTTTGCCAGGAATACTGCTTAGAACGTCTCTGTACTCGTCAAGAAGCTCTTTCATCTGCTCTTGTTGACCTGCAGGTAGTTCTTTATTGATGTACAGCTTTTCCTCACTGTCCTCAAAAGGCTGCTGTATATCCTCAGCACTATCATCTTCATCGTTATCGACTTCCGTCATGGAATATGTAACATTCTCAGGAGTATACCAGGGCTTTAACCTATTAATGTGAAATATTCGTCTTCGTTTCTTCTTATCATGCATTTCCACTTCATAGTCTACTGTTCCAACCTTCTTCGTAATTTTGTATGGACCTTGCCATGCTGCATGAAGTTTCTTTTGACTTGATGGAAGTAGCACCAACACTTGTTGTCCCTCTTCCAACTCTCTATTTCGAGCCTTTTTATCATACCAGCGCTTCTGTTTTTCTTGTGCTTTTTCCAGGTTCTCATGAGCAAGCTCTGACATCGTTGCAAGTCTCTCCCGCATATTCATTATATACGTCAGGACATCTTCTCCGACATATTCTCTTTCTTCCCAGCTTTCTTTCATTACGTCTAGGGGTCCACGAACGTGATGTCCAAACAATAGTTCAAAAGGTGAAAAACCAGTTGATTCTTGAGGAACCTCTCGATATGCAAACAACAAGTATGGTAGTAACTTGTCCAATTCGTTTGGGTGTTCTTCCACAAATTTCCTCAACATCGTCTTCAAGGTCCCATTAAATCTTTCAACCAGGCCATCTGTCTGAGGATGATACGGACTGGTCTTGATGTGTGAGATATCCAACAATCTGAAGACTTCATTGAGCAACTCAGCCATAAAATTGCTCCCTTGATCTGTCAGTATCTCTCTCGGGATGCCAAATCGTGTAAAAACTTCTGCTATAGCCTCACTGACGGTTTCAGCATCAATGTTCTTCAGAGGCATTGCTTCTGGATATCTCGTTGCATAATCACATAAAACCAAGATGTACTTGTTCCCAGACCGACTGCGATCCAAAGGTCCCACGATGTCCATAGCTATCCGGCTGAATGGCTCCTCAATGATTGGCATTGGTTGAAGAAAGGCCTTTTTACTCTTCTTGGAAACCTTTTGACATGCTGCGCAAGATCTGCAGTATTGTTTTACATCACGCGTGATGCCTGGCCAGAAAAATCTTTGCATAATTCGACTCAATGTTTTCTCTCTCCCCAGATGACCTGCCATTGGAATGTCATGAGCAACTTCGAGCACTTTCTTCCTATAACACTTTGGTAACACGAGCTGTTGAACGCTCCTATCCTTCTCCTCATCACCAGATCTGAAATTTCGATACAGTATTCCATCCATCTCTTCATAACCGCTACGTCCTTGCATAGCCAGTGCTCTAATCTTGGACAGCGTTATGTCAGTCTTCTGCCCTTTGATAAGCTCTGATTTTCCTTTTCCATCTCCCTTCCAGCTGAGGTCTTCATTCTTCAGTTCAAGCTCTATCTTGTGTTGTTTCTTCAGTTTCTTCCTTTCTCGTCTGCTCTTCTTAGCTTTACCCTTTCCAATAAAAATATCTTCTTCAAAATCGAACAAATCGCCTAGTGATTTCGGTGTTGCCTTTGAGGTCATCTCCTTTGTCAACTGTATTGCTTCTTCTTTCTCTTGGTTACGCTTCTGGTTTCGTGTTGTGACTTCCAACGCTTGTTGAACATGTTTCTGGTCTTCTTTGATGATCATTTTTATCAGGTCTTTGACATCCCTCCCGAGTAAAGCGTGCCTTGGTAGATTCTCTGCTACTGCTGCTTTTAATGTATAAATTTTACCATCAATTTCCACTTCGACACTGGCTGTTGGATATGTCTTGACGTCTCCATGAGCACATTGCATCGTCACCTTCTCCCCCTCTAGAATCTTTTCGGATGGAACAAGGCTTGCCTGAATCAAAGATTTGGAGCATCCAGTATCAAGCAATAACTCAACATTTTTCCCTTCTATTTTGCCTTGCACTCGGTATTCCACAGGGTCTTTCTCCTGCTCCTCCGTTTGTCTTTCCATCAGGCTCTTTGGGGTGGTAAAATTTACATTACCATGCCTCAGCTGTGGTTGATGATGCTGCTGCTGTTGCTGCTGTGATCCCTTGTTCTCAGGACATCTCGTTGAGATATGACCCAATTTGTTACATCTATAGCATCGTGGTTGTGGATTCCCCCTTCCTTGATTATACGTCATCGTTTGTCCATTCGTAATCTTTATCTGCTTCTGTTCAGCCGAAGCTGAGCTTATACATTCTGCTGCAATATGGCCAAGCTTTTTGCAACTGTGACATCTTCTTGGCACATCTTTTGCTGATTTCCGTGCTGCAACATAGTCGTCTGCCAGCTCTCCTATTTCATTTACCGTCTTAGGCTTTCTCTCCTTCAGCCAGATTCTCAGTCCATTTGGCATACATTCAGTGAGTTGCTCCATTACAATAATCTCAGCAATCTCCTGCTTTGTTCTTATTTCCTTATCTGCCCCTGTCCACTTGTTAAACATATCGGTTAGCCGAACGCCAAGTTCTGCATAACTCTCTTCTTCTTTTTTGACAGTCTTGCGGAATCGTTGTCTGTAAGTCTCTTCATTTATATCATATCTTTTCAGGATGGCTTCTTTGACGGGCTGATATTCCCTTGCTCTTTCTTTATCCATACTGGCGTAGGCTGACTGTGCTTTACCTGTGAGGAGTGGCGCCAAATTCAAAACCCACATATCTGGCGGCCAATTGTATGCTTGTGCTAATCGTTCGAATGTTGTCAAAAAGTGTTCGATGTCATCTGATTCGGACAGCCTCTGGAGTTTTGGTTGCCCCATATATCTCATCATGCTGCCATCATCCTCTGACCCATAGCTACCATATACACCAGATTTTCGTCCACGCTCACCTTCCAGCTGCTTCCTCCATATCTCTCGGTCTTCTCGTTCATTTCTCAACCTTTCTTCCCACATGTTGTGCTCCCTTTCCTGTCTCTCCCTGGTGATACGCAATTCTTCTTGTCTGGCCTCTTCCCTAACTTGCTCTGTATTCTGCATACCCCGTGTTGTCTCAATTTGTTGTCTGCTGATCGTTTCTACCATCTTCATCATCGCCTTGTCTCTAACCCTGTCTTCCTCTCTTCGTCTGTCGTCTCTCTCCACCATCCATTTCATCAACTGAGTAAACTCGTTCCCTTGAGCTTGTGTTCCTTCTGTCTCACTTGACTCTGCCCCCTCGCCAGTCTGTGTCGTTTTTCTTCCACCACCCATCATCCAGTCCGTTTACTACTCCCTTTATAAGGCTTGCGTACTGACTCAAAAATCTTCGGCAAGCGTTCTAAAATCCCACTTCTGACACCATATGTGACAGGATTGCCAAGAGATCAACTCAGATTTTGTAAAAATCTTTAATGTTCACTCACTCCTATGGCTCGCTGAGCCCAACCCTCCTAAACAACATGAAATCGTTTCTTAAATACTAAAAGCTTGGCTAAAAAAGTCCCATTACCTCATTACTCTAAATAAACAACAACAAAAGTTACTAATCTGCAAAAGAATCTCAGTCCTGTGGAGATATGTTCAGTCCCCTGACGATAACAATAAAACCTACGTTGAAACACAATATAGATAATCATCTGTTAACAGCAAACTGAAAGCGTACGTAATTGAATAAGTGCCAACGTCATAGTATCCTTAGGAACGGATTATAAGCAAAATCTAAAACTGCATGTTACCGAATGTTCTAAAAATACGACATAGCAGCTAAATAAATTATAAGAAACCTAACAGGGCCTCTCGCCCATCACACTACCTCTACCCTCTAGAACTGGCAAGAACCACCCAACACGATACAAAAGCTCAACGAGCCATATCAGACCTATCAAGACCATTTCAAGCCGCCACAACTATAATGAATTGGCGAGAACCATCTATAAATGGCAATAGCAATCAAGCAGCATCTAAATCAAGCCAGAGTGAAAGATAAGAATCGACAGGTCAGGCCAGTACATACCACTACCGTATGGAGGAGGCCAGAACCATCCAACTCCGTAGAGACCGATCAAGAGCCATATACAACCTACCAAAACCATCGAAAA
This sequence comes from Catostylus mosaicus, assembly GCA_964019065.1. NCBI lineage: Eukaryota > Metazoa > Cnidaria > Scyphozoa > Rhizostomeae > Catostylidae > Catostylus > Catostylus mosaicus. The sequence goes on from OZ025190.1 coordinate 3,143,783, forward strand.
AAGCCACAGCTGTCTTTAAATGGCTAGAACCATCTACAACTGGCCACAACCATCAACCGGCAACTAAGCTAAAGTAGAACTCAGAAAGAATCCAAATGTCGGGACACAACCCACCACTACCGTATGAAACAGTCTAGAACCATACAACACCGGAGAGAACCACCAACAGGTAAGTAGAACCTGCCAGAACTATCAAAAAGCAACCAAAACCTATCTGAACTGGGAAGAACAATCTAGAACTGGCAATAGCAATCAAGCAGCATCTAAATCAAGCCAGAACTAGATAAGAGAAATCACAGATCGGGCTTGAACCTACCGCTACCTTCTGGAACAGGCAAGAACCATCCAACACGATACAGAAGCACCAATAGCCATATCAAACCAGCCAAAACCATTGCAAGCCGCAACAACTATTCTGAACCGTCAAGAACCATCTATAATTGACAATAGCCATCAAGCAGCATCTAAATCAAGCCTGAACGCAAGAAGAAAATCGACAGGTTGGGACAGAACCTAACACTACATTCTCAATCAGCCCAAAGTCAACCATTAACGGTTAGAACCATCAAGAGCCATTTACAACCTTCCACAAGGATCCAAAAGCCACCACAACTATCTTGGACTGGCCAGAACCATCTAGAGATGGTGAAAACCATAAACGACCATCTAAATCAAACCAGAATTCGAAAAAACCATCCACAGGTCGGATAAGATCCTACAACTACCATCTGGAACAGCCCAGAACCATTCAACACCAAAGAGAACCATCATGAGGCATATAGAACCTGCCACAACTATTCAAAAGCAACCTCAACTATTCTGAACTGAGAAGAACAATCTAGAACTGGTAATCGCCATCAAGCAGTATCTAAATCAAGCCAGAACGCAAGAAAAAAATCGACAGGTTGGGTCAGAACCTACCACTACCGCCTGAATCAGGCAAAAGTCAATAAACATTTTTTAGAACCATCCGGAGCCATTTACAACCTTCCACAAAGATCCAAGAACCGTTAAAACTATCTTGGACTGACCAAAAGCATCTAGAAATTTCCAGAACCATAAACGACAATTCAACCCAAGCCAGAATTGGAAAAACAATCCACAGGTCGGACAAGATACTAACACTACCGTTTAGAACAGTCCAGACTCAGAGTAACGTCTGTACAGAAACGTCAAGAGCCATCTAATACCTGCAACAATATCTCAAAGCAGCAAAAACTATCCTCCACTGGCAAGACGAACCTAAATCTTGTCATAACCATCAAACTGCATTTAAATTAAGTTAGAACTCGAAAATACAAACCACAGTTTGGGTCAGAACCTAACACTACTTTCTAAAACAGGCAAGAAGCATCCAACACCGAACAGCACATTCAATAGCCATATAGAACATGCACCAGCTAGCCAAAAGCAACTACAACTATCTTGAACTGGTCAGAACCATCTAGATCTTGCCATAGTCATCTAGAAGCATTTAGATTAACGCAGAACTCAAAAAAACAAGCCACATTTTTGGCCAGAACCTACCACTACCGTCTATAACAGGCCAGATGCTTCCAACACCCAACAAACCCTACAGGAGCCATATAGTACTTACCAAGACTATCCAAAAGCAGCCAAAACTATCTTCAACTGGCAAGAACCATTTAGTATTGGCCAAACCAATTTAACAGCATCTATAACCAGCACGAATTGAGTGAGATGAGAATCGACCGATCATACCACAAACTACCTCTACTCTCTGGAGCAGTCCAGAACCACGAAAGACCGTAGAGAACCATCAACAGCCATAGGAAACCAGGCACAACTAATCCAAAGCCGCCTCAGCTATTCTGAACTGGCAAGAACAATCTAGAACAGGCAATGGCCATCAAGTAGCATCTAAATCAAGCCAGAATTGGATAAGAGAATCGACAGAATGGAACTAGCCAAAAGCATCCAATACCATATACTACCTTCAAGAGCCATATAGAATCTGCCACAACTATCCAAACGCAGCCACAATTGTCTTGACTTGGGCAGAACCATGTAGAACTTGCAAGAACCGTCGAGCAGCATCTAAATCAAGCAAAAACTCGAGAAGAGAATCCAAAGATCTAAACAAAGCCAGAATTATAAAATGAAATCAAGAAGTCGGGCAAGAACCTACCACTGCCGTATCGATTAGGCCAGAACCATCTAACACCGGAGAGAACCATCAAAAGCCATATAGGAGCTTCCACAACTATCCAAAACTATCAAAAGCCATATAGGAGCTTCTACAACTATTCAAACGCAGCCACAACTATTCTCAAGCGGCAAGAACCATCTTAAATTTGCCAGAACTGTCAAAGAGCATCCAACACTTACCTGTAGGTTCTGTCTAGACCTGTCGATTATCTCATGTAATTCTATCTTAATTTAGATACTTTCCGATATTTATTGCAAGGTCTAGATGCTTTTGGATTTTGTGGCAGGTTTTATATGGCTCTTTATGATTCTGTACGGTGTTGGATGGCTCTGGCCTGTTCCAGAGTATTGTGGTAGTTTTTGTTCCTACCTATTGATTTTTTTTTAGTTTTACCTTAGTTTAGATGATGTTTAATGGCTGTTGCCAGTTCTAGATGGTTCTAGCCAGTCCAAGATATTTTTTACAGTGTTGGATGCTTCTGGCCCGTTTTTGAACTGTAGTGGTAGGTTCTCGGCCGACCTGTCGATTCTCTTGTCGAATTCTGGCTTGATTTCGATGCTGCTTGATGGTTCTGACCAGTTCTTGATTGTTCTAGCCAGTTCAAGAAATTTGTGGCTACTGTTGGATAGTTGTTGCAGGTTTTAGATGACTCTTGATGGTTCTAGACGTTGTTGGATGGTTCTTGTCTGTTCTGGTGGATGGAGTGGTAGGTTCTGTCCCGTCCTATGAATTGATTTTTGAGTTCTGCCTTAGTTTTGATGGCAGTTGATGCTTCCGACAAGTTCTAGAGTGTTCAGGCCAGTCCAAGATAATTGTTGCAATATTGGATAGTTATGGCAGGAAATGTATGGCTCTTTAAGTTTTTGTTCGGTGTTGGATGCTTCTGGCCTGTTCTACACGGTTGTGATAGATTGTGGCTAGAACTATGGATTGCATTTTTCGTGTTCCGCCTTGATTTAGATGCTGCTTGATGGTTATTTCCAGTTCAAGATAGGTCTTACCAGTTCAAGATAGTTGCTGCAGCTGCTGAATAGCTGTTGCAGGCTCTTGGTGGTTCTCGACGGTGTTGGATAGTGCAGGCCTGTTCGAAACAGTAGTGGTAGGTTCCTGCCCGACCTGTGGATTGGTCTCCCGAGTTCTGTCGTCATTTAGATGCTCTTCCATTCTTTTGGGCAGTTCTAGATCGCCCAGCTCAGTTCAAGATAGTTGTGGCTGGTTTGGGATGGTTGTGGCAGGTTTTATGCGGCTCATGATGGTTCTGGCATTGTTGGATGGCTCTAGCCTATTTCAGACTGTTGTGGTAAGTTTCCACCCGACACGTCGATTCTCTTCTCGAGTTTTACCTTAATTTGGATGCTATTAGATCGTTATGGCAAGGTCCAGATGCTTCTTGCCAGTATAGAATAGTTTGGGCCCCTTTTCGATGGTTGTGGCAGGTGTTATATGGCTCTCTGTACTGTTCCAGACGGTAGTGATAGGTTGTGGCCTAACCTGCCGATACCCTTCTTGAGTTTTGGCTTGATTTAGATGCTGCTTGATGGTTCTGGTCAATGCAAGATAGTTGTGACTGCTCTTGGATAGTTGTTTCAGGTTATTTATAGCTCTTGATTGTTCTGTGCAGTGTTTGATGGCTCTAGCCTGCTCCAGACTGTAGTGGTAGGTTTTGGGCCGACCTGTCGATTCTCTTCGCGAGTTCTAGCTTGATTTCGATGCTGCTTGATGGTTCTTGCCAGTTCTAGATTGTTCTAGCCATTTTCAAGACAGTTGTGGCCACTTTTGGATAGTACTTGCAGGTTTTAGATGACTCTTGATGGTTCTAGACGTTGATGGACGGTTCTTGTCTGTTCTAGACGGTAGTGGTAGGTTCTGTCCGGACATATGAATTGCCTTTTGAGTACTGCCTTAGTTTAGATGGCGGTTGATGGTTCCGACCAGTTCTAGTTCGCTCAAGTCAGTCCAAGATAGTTGTTGCCATATTGGATAGTTGTAGCAAGTAATATATGGCTCTTTAAGTTTTTGTACGTTGTGGATGCTCCTGGCCTGTTCTACGGGGTTGTGATAGATTGTGGCCAGAACTGTGGATTGTTTTTTCGAGTTCCGCCTTGATTTAGATGCTGCTTGGTGGTTCTTACCAGTTCAAGCTAGTTGTTGCTGCTGCTGGATAGTTGCTGCAGGTCCTATATTGCTCTTGGTGGTTCTTGACGGTGTTGGATGGTTCAGGCCTGTTCGAGACGGGAGTGGTAGATTCATACCCAACCTGTGCATTGTTCTCTCGAGTTCTGTTTTGATTTAGATGCTCTTTCATTGGTTTGGGCAGTTCTAGATCGCACAGGCAAGTTCATGACAGTTGTGGCCATTGTTGGATAGTTGTTGCAGGTTTTAGATGGCTCTTGATGGTATTAGACGTTGTTGAATGGTTCTGGCCTGTTCCAGACAGTAGTGTTTAATAATAGTAATTATCCATTATTGTGATTTGTAGTGTTCGCGACTCGGTGCATCTGAATATTTTTGCGTGACTATTTAATGTGATGTTTCCTCGTCCTGTGTTGTAATTACTTTTCCTTTTGTTCTCTTGTTAGCGTAGATTTACGATCGCCTAATATATGTTGAGTGTATGCTTATAATAGTTAGTTGGATTTTGATCAGTACTTGGAAACACACAATAGTCATCTCTCACGTCTCTCTCTGCCAGACTCAAGGACTAGATTTATTACAAGTGGTAAGTTTGTGCCCGACCCGTCGATTCTTTTCTCGAGTTTTACCTTAATTTAGATGCTATTAGATGGATCATGGCAAGGTCTAGATGCTTCTTGCCAGTATAGGATAGTTGTGGCTGTTTTTGGATGTTGTTGCAGGTTTTATATGGTTCTTGATGGTTATTTACGGTCTTGGGTTTTTCTGGACTGTTCCTGACGGTAAGGGTAGGTCTTGTCCTATTACTTCACAGTTTCTTCGAACTCTGGCTTGGTTCAGCAGGTGGTTCATTGCTCTTACCTTTTTTAGATAGTTCTGGCTAGTCCAAAATAGTTGTGGCGGCCTTTGGATGGTTGTTGCAGCTAGTATATTGCTTTTGATGGTTCTGTATGGTGTTGGATGGCTCTGGCCTTTTCCAGTCTGAAGTGGTAGGCATTCTGCTGACCTGTGGATTGTTTTTGAAGTTCCACATTAATTTAGACGGTGGTTGATGGTAGCGACAAATTCTAGATTGTTGAGGCCAGTCCTAGAAAGTTGTGGCCATATTGCCTAGTTGCGGCAGGTAAAATATTGCCATTGAAGATTTTGTCCGGTGTTGGATGCTTCTGGCCTGTTCTTCACGGTTGTAATAGATTTTAGCCAGAACTGTGGATTGTTTTTTTGAGTTCTGCCTTGATTTGGATTCTGCTTGATGGTAATTGCCAGTTCTAGATAATTCTTGCCAGTTCAGGCTAGTTTGGGCCGCTTTTCGATTGTTGTGGCAGGTGTTATATGGCTCTTTGATGGTTCTGTACGGTCTTTGGTAGTTCTGTACTGTTCCAGACGGCATTGGTAGGTTGTGGCTCGACCTGTCGATACTCTTCTCGAGTTTGGGCTTGATTTAGATGCTTCCTGATCGTTCTGGCCAATGCAAGATAATTGTGACTGCTGGTGGATAGTTTTGGCAGGTTATATATGGCTCTTGATGGTTCTGTACGGTGTCGGATGGCTCTGGCCTGCTCCAGACTGTTGTGGAAGGTTCTCGGCTGACCTGTCGATTCTCTTCTCGAGTTCTGGCTTGATTTCGATGCTGCTTGACTGTTCTGACCAGATTTAAATGGTTCTAGCCAGTTCAAGACAGTTGTGGCCACTTTTGGATAGTTGTAGCAGTTTTTAGATGGCTCTTGATGGCTCTATACGTTGTTGAATGGTTTTGGCCTGTTACAGACGGTAGTTGTAAGTCCTGGCTCAACATTTCGCTTCTCTTTATGAGTTTTGACTTGATTTAGATGCTGCTTGACGGTTCTGGCAAGCTCTTAATGGTTCTAGCCAGCTCAAGATAGTTGTGGCTGTGTTTGGATATGATGGAAAGCTCTATATGGCTATTGATTGTTCTCTACGGTGTTGGATGCCTTGGCCTGTGCCATACGGTAGTGGTAGGTTTTGTCCCGATCTATGGATTGTTGTTTGAGTTCTACCTTGGTTTAGATGATGATTGATGGCTGTGGCCTGTTTTAGACGGTCCTGGGCAGTCGAAGATAGTTGTGGACGCATTTTATAGTTGTGACAGATAATATATGGCCCTTCAAGGTTCTGTACGACGTTGTATGCTTAAAGCCTGTTATAGATGGTAGTTGTAGATTCTGGCCCTATCTGTGGCTTGTTTTATCGAGTTATGCCTTAATTTAGTTGCTGTTTGATGGTTATGGCAAGGTCTTCATGGTTCTTGCTTGTTCCGAATAGTTGTCTCGGCTTTGAGATGGTATTGGCAGGTTCTAGATGGCTCTTGATGGTTCTCTACTCTGTTGGATGCTTCTGGCCTGTTTTAGACAGTAATCTTTGTTTCTAGCCCCTTGGCTCTGGCCCCATGGCTGCTTTTCTATAGTTATGACAGGTACTATTTGGCTATTTAGGGTTCTGTACGGTATTGGATGCTTCTGGCCTTGTTTAGACGGTAATAATAGATTCTTGTCCATTGCCTTGTTTTTCCTAGTTCTGCCTTAAATAGTTGCCGTTTGATGGTTATAGCATAGTTTAGTTATTCTTCCTACTACAGGATAGTTGTAGCATCTTTTGCATAGTTTATGCAGGATGTATATGGCTCTTGATAGTTTTGGCCAGTTCTAGTAGGTTCTGGCCAGTTCAAGTTAGTTGTGGCAGCTGTTGGATAGTTGTGGCAGGTACTACGTAGCGCTTGATGGTTGTTTTTGGTGTTGGATGATTCTGACCTGTTTTAGACGATAGTCTTTGGTTCTAGGCCCTTGGTTCTGGTCCCATGGCTCTAGCCCCTTGGCTCTGGCCAGTTCAAGATAGTTGTGGCTGGTTTTATATAGTTATGGCAGCTTCTATTTGGCTATTTAAGGTTTTGTACGGTATTGGATGCTTCTGGCCTTTTTTAGACGGTCATATTAGATTCTTGTCCCTTGACTTGTTTTTCCTAGTTCTGCCTTAAATAGTTGCCGTTTGATGGTTATGGCAAGGTTTAGCTATTTCTTCCCACTACAGGATAGTTGTAGCATCTTTTGTATAGTTTATGCAGGTTGTCTAGGCTCTTGATGGTTTTGGCCAGTCCTATTTGGTTCTGGCCAGTTCAAGTTAGTTGTGGCAGCTGTAGGATAGTTGTGGCAGGTACTACGTGGCTCTTGATAGTTGTGGCATGTTCCATATCGCTATTTAAGTTTGTGTACGGTTATGGATTCTTCTGGCCTGTTTTAGACGGTAGTTGTAGGTTCTGGCCTGAGCTGTGGGTTTTTTTTTAGAGTTCTGCCTTAAATTAGATGGTGCTTAATGGTTATTGGAACGTCTATATATTTCTTGCCAGTACAAGATAGTTGTATGTTGTATGTTTGTATGTTGTGGCAGGTTTAATATAGCTCTCTATGGTTCTGTACGGTTTTTGATGGTGCTGGACTGTTGCAGACGGTAGTGGTAAGCTCTGGCTGGACCTGCTGCTTGTTTTTTCGAATTCTGGCAAGGCATAGATGCTGCTTGATGGTTCTGGCCAATTTTAGATGGTTCTTGCCAGTTTAAGATAGTTGTTGATGGTGTTGGATAGCTGCAGAAGGTTCTAAATTGCTCTTGAAGGTTCTGTACGGATCTTGATGGTTCTGGCCTGTTCTTGACGGTAATTGTAGGTTATGACCCGACGCATAGCATGTTTTTTGAGTTCTTCCTTGATTTAGATCCTGCTTGATGGTTATGGTCAGTTCTGGATGGTTCTGACTATTTAAAGACAGTTGCGGCTGCTGTTGGATAGTTGTGGCAGGTACTTTATGGCTCTTGATGTTTCTTTTCGGAGTAGGATGCTTGTGGCCTGTTTTAGACGGTAGATTTATGTTTTTTTGAGTTCTGCCTTAGTTTAGATGGTTTTTGATGGTTATGGCAAGGTCTACATATTTATTGCAAGTAAAGGATAGTTGCTGATTCTTTTTGATGTTGTGGCAGGTATTATATGGCTTTTGCTGGTTCTGGACGCTCTTTGGTGGTTCTGGATTGTTGCAGACCGTGGTGGTAAGCTCTTGCCTGACCTGTGGCTTGCTTTTTTCGAATTTTCGCTGTGTTTAGATGGTGGCTTAAGATTCTGGCTATTTCAAGATGGTTCTGGCCAGTCCAAGATAGTTGTAGTGGCTCTTGGATAGTTTTGTGGAGGTTGTATATGGCTCTTGATGGTTCTGTACGTTGTTTTATGGCTCTAACCGCCTTGAAGACGGTAGTGGTAGGTTCTTTCTCGACCTGTCAATTATTTTCTCGACTTCTGGCTTGATATAGATGCTTCATGACCTACATCTACCATCTGGAATAGGCCAGAACCATCAAACGCCGAAAAAAAACCACCAAACGCCGAAAAAAACCATTAAAAGCCAGGTAGAACCTTCCACAACTATCCCACACCAGCCACAATCATCTTGAACTGGCCAGAACCATCTACAAATGGCCAGAACCATAAACTGCCATGGAAACCACGCCAGAATTCAAAAAAACAATCCACAGGTCGGACAAGAACCTAACAATACCGTTGCCAATGGTCGTCAACCACCAGACCGAACAAAACCATCAAGAGTCGTTAAACAACTGCCACAGCACCAATAAGTAACCACACCTATCTTCAACTGATCAGAACCATCTAGAACTGGCAAGAACCATAAAGAAGCATCTAAATCAGGCCAGAACACGAAAATAGAATCGATAGCTCGGGCCAGAACCTACCACTACTGTCAAAAACTGGCAAGAAGCATTCTACACCGTACAGAACCTTCAAAGGCCATTCGAAAGCTACAAAAACTATCTAAAGGCAGAGACAACTCTCTGTACTGGCAAAAAGCATCTTGTCCTTGCCATAACAATCAAGCAGCAACTACTTCAAGCTAGCACTCGAAAAGAGAAGCCTCAGGTCATACCAAAACTTACCATTACAGTCTGGAGCAGGCCAGGGGCATGCAACACCGTACAGAACCTTCATAAGCCATAGAAAACATGTCACCACCATTCATAAGCAGCCACAACTATTTTGAACTAGCCAGAGGGATCTAGAGCTGGCAAAACCAGCAATCGGCATCTAAATCAAGTCATACCGCGAGAGAACAGTCAACAGTTTGGGCCAGGTCCTACAACGACCGTCTGGAACATGCCAGAACCATCCAATACCGTAGAGAAGCATGGCCATCAAGCAGCATCTAAATCAAGAAGGAACTCGAGAAAATAATCCACAGGTCTTGCAAGGACCTGCAACTACCGTCTTGAACAGGCCAGAGGAATCCAACATCGTACAGAACCATCGAGAGCCACATAGAAACCTGCCACCACCATTCAAAAGCAGCCACAACTATCTTGAACTAGCCAGAGGGATCTAGAACTGGCTAAAACCATCATGTAGCATCTAAATCAAGCCATAACTCGAGAAAACAATCCACAGGTCGGGTTAGGACCTACAACCACCGTCTGCAACGGGCTAAAACCATCCAACAACAGCCAAAATTATCTATATCTGGTCAAAACCATCTAGAACTGGCGTTAACCAACAAGCAGGATCCAAACCGAGATAGAACTGACAAAAAAATCCATATGTCGGGCTAGAACCTACCACTACCGTCTGGAACTAACAATAACCATCCAACACCCAAAGAACCAACCAAGAGCTACATGAAACCTGCCAAAACCATTCCATAGCGGCCAAAACTATGTTGAACTGGGAAGAACCATCTAGAACTGACCTTAACCAGCAAGCAGCAGCTAAATCAAACTATAACTCTAGAGAACAATCCAAAGGTCGGGAAAGGACCTACAACCGCCGTCCGGAACAGGCCAGAACCATCTAACACAGTAGAGAAGCATCAAATGACATATAGAGCCTGCCACAACTATCCAAACGCAGCAACAACTATCTTGAACTTGCTAGAACCATCTAAAACTTGCAAGAACCGTCAAGCAACATATAAATAAATCCGGAACTCGAAGAGAGAATCAACAGATCGGCCAAGGACCTACCACTACCGTCTGGAGCAGGCCAGAACCATCCAACAACAACTAAAATTCTCTTGATCTGGCAAGAACCATCTAGAACTGGCCTTAACCAACAAGCAGGATATAAATCGAGACGGAACTGAAAAAAAAACCATAGGTCGAGCCAGAACCTACCACTAACATTTGGAACAGGCAAGAACCATCCAACACTGTACAGATTAACCTAGAGCTATATGAAACCTGCCATAACCATTCTATAGCCGACAAAACTATGCTGAACTGACAATAACAATCTAGAACTGGACCTAACCAACAAGCAGCATCCACATCAGGCCATAAATCGAGTGAACAATCCAAAGGTCGGGCAAGGACCTGCAACCATCGTCTGGAACAGTCCAAAACCATCCAACACCGTAGAGAACCACCAAAGGCCATATAGAGCCTGCCACAACTATCCAAACGCAACCAAAACTATCTTGAACTGGCCAGAACCATCTAGAACTTGCAACAACCGTCAAAAAGCATCTAAATCAGGCCAGAACTCGATAAGAGAATCGACAGGTCGGGCCAGAACTTTCCAGTACAGTCTGGAGCACGCCAGAGCCATCCGACGCGGAACAATACCATCAAATGCCATCTAACTCCTGCCAAGACCATTCCAACCAGCAAGAACTATACCTGCCACACCTTTTTTGAACTGGCAAGAACTATATAGACTGTGCCTAAACAATCAAGCAGCATCTAACTGAAGCAAAAACTCGAGAAGAGAATCGACAATGCGGACCAGAATATACCCTTCAGTCTGGAGCAGGCCAGAGCCATCCAACACCGAACAATACCATCAACAGTCATATCGCACCTGCTGCAACCATCCAAAAGCTACAACAACTTTCTTGAACTGGCCGGAGCGATCTAGAACTGCCCAAAACAATCAAGCAGCTTCTAAATGAAGACAGAACTCGAGCAAACAATCAACAGATTAGGCCAGACCTACAGCCACCCTCTGGAAGAGGTGAGAACCATTAAACAATGTATAGAACCATCAAAAGCCATATAAAGCCTGCCACAACTATCAAACACAGGCAACAACTATCTTGAACTGGCTAGAGCCATTTGGAGCTGGTCAGAACCATCAACCAGCATATAACTAAAGCCATAACTCGAAAATAGAATGAACAGGTTGGCCAAGAGCTTGCCACTGCCGTCTGGAGCAAGCCAGAGCCATCCAACACCGTACAAAACCATTAGAAGCCATTTTGAACCTGCCACAACTATCAAACAGCAACCGCAACTATCTTGACCTAGCAAAAACCAACTAGAACTGCCCAAAGCCATCAAGCAGAACTAAATCAAGAAAAAACTCACGAAACAATCCACAGATCAGGCCAGAACCTACCACTACCGTCTGGAAACGACCAGACCAATCCAACACCATACAGAGCAGTCAAGGGCATTATATAACTTGCAACAACTATCTACCAGAAGACACAACTATCTTGAACTCGCCAGAAGAAGCCAGAACTGGTCAAAACCATCACGTAGGATCTAAATCAAGGCAGAGCGCTAAAAACAATTCATAGCTATGACCAAAACCTACAACTACCGTCTGGAACAAGCCAGGACCATCCTACATTGTACGGAACCACCAAAAGCCATATAAAACCTGCCACAACATTCCAAGGCGGACACAACTATTCTGAACAGACAAGAATGATCTAGAACGGGCCAAATCCATCAAGCGGCATCTAATTCAAGGCAGAACTCACCACTACAGTCTGGAACAGGCCAGAGGAATCCAACACCGTACTGAACCATCAAGAGGCATATAAAACCTGTCACCAGCATTCGAAAACAGCCACAACTATATTGATCTGGTCGGAGAGATCTAGAACTGCCCAAACATTCAAAGTGCATCTAAATAAAGACAAAACTCGAGATAACAATCAACAGGTGGGGCCAGGACCTATAACCACCCTCTTGATTAGGCCAGAAACATCAAACAACAGCCAAAATTATCCTGCTCTGGCCTTAACCAATAAGCAGGATCTAAATCGAAACTGGACTGAAAAAAACAATCCATAGGTTGGGCCAGAACCTACAATTACCATCTGGCACAGGCAACAACCGTCCAACACTGTACAGAACAACCAAGAGCTATCTGAAGCCTCTCAAAACCTTTCCATAGCCACCAAAACTATGCGGAACTGGCAAGAACCATCTAGAACTGGCAATAATCATAAAGCAGCATTTAAATCAAAGCAGAACTCGAAAAATCAATCCACAAGTGAGGCGAGATCCTACCACTACCGTCTGTATCATGCCAGAATCAATCAACACTGTAAAAAACCTTCAAGAACCATATAGAATCTGCAACAATTATCCAAAAGCCGCCAAAACTATCTTGAACTGGCCGGAGTGATCTAAAACTGCCCAAAACAATCAAGGAGCATCTAATTGAAAACAGAGCCATAAACAACCTTCCACAACCATCCAAAACCCGCCACAACTATCCTGAACTTGCATGAACCATCTATCACTGGCAATAACCATCGAGCAGCATTTAAATAAAGGCAGAACGCGAAAAAACAATCAATTGTTTGGGCCCAAGTCTACCACAACTGGTTATAACAGGTAAGAAGCATCCAAAACTGCAGAGAGCCATCGAGAGGTATATAGAAACTACCACAACTATTCAAAGGGAACCACAAATGTCTTAAGCTAGCCAGAGCCAACTAAAACTTGCCAGAAGTGTCAAGCAGCATCTTACTCAAGCGAGCACTAGAGAGAACAATCCACGAGTCGGGTTAGAACCTACCTCTACCGTCTGATTTGCGCCAGAAACATCGAACACCATACAGAACCATCAAGGGCATATATAACCTGCCACAACTATCCAACAGCAGTCACAACAATCTGGAAGTGGCCAGAACCATCAAGCAGAATCTAAATCAAGCCAAAAATTGAGAAGAGAATCGACAAGTCGGGCCAAAACTTACCAGTACAGTCTACAACAGGCCAGAGCCCTCCAGCACTGAACAGAACCACCAAAAGCCATTTAAATCCTGCAACAACCATTCCAAGGCCGCCGCATCTACTCTGAACTGACAAAAACCATCTAGAACTTGCAATAGCCATCACACAGTATCTAAATCATCTACCATTACCGTGTGGAACAGGCCATCAACATGCAACACCGTAGAGAACCATCAAAAGCGATATAGAACCTACAATAACTATCCAAACGGAGGCACGAGTGTCATTTACTGGTAAGAATCATCTAGCAGCATCTAAATCAAGACAAAACTCGTGAATAGAATCGATAGGTCGGGCCAGAACCTACCACTACCGTCTAAAAAAGGCCAGAAGCATCTAACACCGTAGAGAACCTGCAAGGGCCATATTTTACTTAGAACAACTATCAAATACGGCCACAAGTCTCTTGAACTGGCAAGAATCATCTAGACCTAGCCGCAACCGTCAACTACCATCTAAACTAGGGTAGAACTCGAAATACGATCCATAGGTTGGGCTAGAACCTACCACTACAATATGGAACAGGCCACAGCAATCCACCACCTTAGAGAACCATCAAGAGCCATATAAACCTACAAAAAATATCCAATCGGAAGCAGAACTGTCTTGAACTAGCTGCAACCATCTATAACTTGCCACAACCGTCAAGCAGCATCCAACAGCTGCCATAACTATCTTGAATTGGCTCTCGTTGGTTCTGCACTGTGTTGGATGACTCTGGCCTGTTCCAGAATATTATGTTAGGTTCTGTCCAAACATTTGTTTCTTGTGTTCTACCTTAGTTTAGATGGTGCTTGATGATTGTGGCAAGTTCTAGATGGTTCTAGCCAGTGCAAGATAGTTGTGGCTGCGTTTAGATAGTTCTTGCAGATTCTATAGGCTTTTGAAGGTTCTGTACATTGTTGCTTGGTTCAAGCCTGCTATAGGCGGTAGTGGTAGGTTCTCGCCTCACTTTTGGATTGATTTTTTAAGTTCTGCTTTGATTTAGATGCTGCTCGATGGTTATTGCCAGTTCTAAATGGTTCTTGCCAGTTCAGCATAGTATTGGCGGCTATGGAATGGTTTTTGGCAGGTTTTATATAGTTCTTGGTTGTTCTGTACGGTGTTGAATGGTTGTTGCCTGTTTCAGACGGTAGTGGTAGGTTCTGGCTCGACCAATGAAATTTCTTTTCAGTTTAGTTCCGACCAATGGATTTTCACCAGTTGTAGATCCCTCTGACTAGTTCAAGATAGTTGTGGCTGCTTTTGAATGATGGTGACAAATTTTATATGGCTCTAGATGATTCTGTACGGTGTTGGATGGCTCTGGCCTGTTTCAGACTGTAATGGTCATTTCTAGCCCAAACTGTCGGTTTTCTTCTCGAGGTCTGCCTTGATTTAGATGCTGCTTGATGTTTATTGCAAGGTATAGATGCTTCTTCCCAGTAAAGGAGAGTTGTGACTTCTTTTGGATGTTGTGGCACTTTTTGTATTACACTTGATGGTTCTGTGCAGTCTTGGAGGTTTTGGACTGTTCCAGACGGTAGTGGTAGGTTCTTGTCCGACCTGCGGATTGTTTTTTCGAATTCTAGCGTGGTTTCGATGGTGGTTTATGCTTCGGGCAATTTCTAGATGGTTTTGGCCAGTTCAAGATAATTGTGGCTGCTGTGAAATAGTTGAGGAAGATTCAATTTGGCTCTTGATAGTTCTGTTCATTGTTGAATGGCTCTGGCCTGGTCTAGACTGTACTAGTAAGTTCCATACGGTAGTGGTAAGTTCTGCCTCGACCTCTGCATTGCTTTTTGAATTCTACCTTAGTTTAGATAGTGGTTGATGGTTGTGGCCAGTTCTAGATGGTTCTACCCAGTGCAAGATAGTTGTGGAAGATAGGTTCTGACCCGACCTGTCCCTTCTTTTGTAGAGTTTTGACTGGATTTAGATGCTGCTTGATTGCTATTGCCAGTTATAGATGGTTCTTGCCAATTTAGGATAGTTTTTGCCGGTTTGGATAGTTGTGGAAGGTCTTATATGGCTTTTGTTGGATCTGTTCGGTCCTTTGTGGGTCTGGACTCTTGCAGACAGTAGTGGTAGGTTCTGGTCCAACCTGTGGATTGTTTTTTATAGAATTCTGGCTTGGTTTTGATGGTCGTTTAAGGTTTTAGCCATTTCCTCATGGTCCTGGCCAGTTCAATATGGTTGTAGCGGCTTTGGGATGGTCGAGGCAGGTTGTATATGGCTCTTGATATTCTTTTGTACGTTATTGGATGGCTCTGGCCTGTTCCAGACTATAGTGGTAGGTTCTGACCCGACCTGTCACTTCTTTTGTAGAGCTGTAGCTGGATTAAGGTGCTGCTTGATGGTTATTGCTAGTTCTAAATGGTTCTTGCCAGTTGAGAATAGTTGCAATGGCTTTGGAATGGGTGTGGCAGGATTTAGATAGCTTTTGATGATTCTGTTTATTGATGCATCGCTCAGGCCTGCTTTAGACTGTACTAGTGAGTTCCATACGATAGTGGTAGGTTCCGTCCCGACCTATGGATTGTGTTTTGAGTTCTACCTTAGTTTAGATGGTGGTTGATGGTTGTGGCCAGTTCTAGATGGTTCTAGGCGGTCCAGGATAGATTTAACTGCGTTTTGATAATAGTGTCAGGTTCTATATGGCTCTTGAAGGTTCTGTACTGTGTTGGTTGGTTCTGCCCTTATATGGACGGTAGTGGTAGGTTCTCGCCTCACTTTTGGATTGATTTTTTGAGTTCCCTATGATATAGATGCTGCTTGATTGTTTTTGCTAGTTATAGATGGTTCTTGCCAATTTAGGATAGTTTTTGCGGCTTTCGATAGTTGTGGAAGGTCTTATATGGCTTTTGTTGGATCTGTTTGGTCCTTTGTGGTTCTGGACTGTTGCAGACGGTAGTTGTAGGTTCTGGTCCTCCCTGTGGATTGTTTTTTCGACTTCTGGCTTGGTTTTGATGGTCGTTTATAGTTTTAGCCATTTCCTCATGGTTCTTGCCAGTCGAACATAGTTGTAGCGGCTTTTGGATGATTAAGGCAGGTTGTATGTGGCTCTTGATGGATTTGTACGTTGTTGGATGGCTCTAGCCTGTTCCAGACTGTAGTGGTATGTCCTGACCCGACCCATCGCTTCTTTTGTAGAGTTCTGGCTGGATTTCAGTGCTGCATTATGGTTATTGCCAGTACTAGATGGTTATTGCCAATTGAGAATAGTTGCAATGGCTTTGGAATTGGTGTGGCAGGATTTAGATAGCTTTTGATGGTTCTGTTCATTGTTGGATTGCTTTGACCTGCTTTAGACTGTACTGGTAAGTTCCATACGGTGGTGGTAAGTTCTGTACCGACCTTTGGATTGCTTTTTGAGTTCTACGTTAGTTTCGATGGTGGTTAATGGTTGTGGCCAGTTGTAAATGGTTCTAGCCAGTGCAGGATAGTTGTGGCTGCGTTTGGATGGTTGTGGCAGGCTCTACATGGCTCTTCATGGTTCTTTTCGGTGTTGAATGGTTCTGGCATGATAACGACGTTAGTGGTAGCTTCTGGCCGGACCAAAGGATTGTTTCTTTCAGTTCTGTCTCGATTTAGATCCTGCTTGTTGGTTAAGGCCAGTTCTAGATGGTTCTGTTCAGATCAAGATAATTGTTCTTGAATGGTTCTGGCCTGTTCCAGTCGGTGGTTGTAGGTCCTGGCCCGACCGGAGGATTGTTCTCTCGAGTTATGAAATGATTTAGATGCTGTTTGATGTTTTTTGCCAGTTCTAGATCCCTCTGGCTAGTTCAAGATAGTTGTGGTTGGTTTTGAATGATGGTGATAAGTTTTATATGCCTCTTGATGGTTCTGTTAGGTGTTGGATGCCTCTGGTCTGTTCTAGACTGTAATTGGCCTGACATGTGGATTCTCTCCTCGAGTTATGGCTTGATTTAGATGCTGTTGATTGTTATGGCAAGGTATAGATGCTTCTCACCAGTACAGGATAGTTGTGACTGGTGGTGGATGTTTGTTGCAGGTAATCTACATGTCTGTTGATGGTTCTTTTTGATGTTTGATGGTTGTTGCCTGTTCAAGACGGTAGTTGCAGGTCCTGGCCCGACCGGTGTATTTTGTTCTCGAGCTCTGTCTTGATTTAGATGCTGGTTGATGGTTTGCGCCTCTTCTAGATGGATCTTGCCAGTTCTGGATAGTTTTAGCGGCTCTAGGATAGTTATGGTAGGTTTTATATGGCTCTTGATGGTTCTTTTGGTGTTGGATGGTTCTGGCTTGTTCCAGACGGTAGTTTTAGGTCTTGGACCGACCTGTGGATTGTTTTCTTGAGTTCTTGCTTGATTTAGATGGTGCTTGAAGCTTCTGGCCAGTTCAAGATAATTATGGCTGCTTTTTGATGGTTGTGGCCTGTTTCAGACGGTTGGTGTAAGTCCTTGCCCGATCTGTGGATTTTTTTCTCGTGTTCTTGGTTGATTTAGATGCTGCTTGATGGTTTTATCCAGTTCTAGTTCGTTCTGGCCAGTTCAAGATAGTTGTGGCTGCTGTTAGCTAGTTATGGCAAGTTCTTTACGGCTCTTGGAGTTTCGGTACGGAGGTTGAGCTTCTAGCTTGTTTTCGACGGTAATGGTAGGTTCTCGCCCGATCTTTCGATTCTCTTCTCGAGTTTTGGCTTGATTGTGATGCTGCTTGGTGATTCTAGCCAGTTCGAGATAGTGGTGGCCGCTGTTCGAAAGTTATGACAGGTTCTATATGGCTCTTGAAGGTTTTGTATGGTGTTTGATGATTCTAGCCTATTTTGGACGATAGTGGTTGGTTCTTGCCTGACCTGTCGATTCTCTTCTCACGTTTTGGCTTGATTTAGATGCTGCTTGACGGTTCTGTCCAGTCGAAGATAGTTTTGGCGCCTATTTGATGGTTGTGGCAGATTGTATATGGCTCTCGTTGGTTGTGTACTGTGTTGGATGGCTCTGGCTTGTTCCAGTCTGTAGTGGTAGGTTCTTGCCCGGCCTGATAATTCTCCTATTGCTTTCTGGCTTGATTTAGATGCAGCTTGATGGTTCTGACCAGTTCAAGATGGTTCTAGCCAGTTGAAGATAGTTGTGGCTGCCTTTAGATAGTTGTTACAGATTCTATATGGCTCTTAAAGGTTCTGTACGGTGTTGGTTGGTTCTGCTCTTATATGAACGATTATGAAAGGTTCCCGCTTCACTTGTGTGTTGATTTTTTGAGTTCTGCCTTAATTTAGAGTATGCTCGATGGTTTTTACCAGTTCTAGATGGCTCTTGCCAATTAAGGGGAGTTTTTGTTGCTTTGGATAGTTTTGGCAGGTTTTATATGGCTTTTGATGGATCTATACGCTCTTTGGTGTGTCTTGACTGTTGCAGACGTTAGTGATAGATTCTGGCCCAGACTGTAAATAATTTGCCATGTGCTGGCTTGTGTTTCTGGCCAGTTAAAAATAGTTATGGCTGCGTTTGGATTATTGTAGCTGGTTCAATATTGCTCTTGATGGTTCTCTGCGGTGTTGGATGGTTCTGGCCTGTTCCATACGGTCGTAGTAGGTTCTGTCCCAACCTTTGAATTTTTTGTGTTCTACCTTAGTTTAGACGGTGGTTGTTGGTTCTGTATGGTTTTTGATGCTTCTGACCCCTTCCAGACAGTAGAGGTAGGATCTGGCCCGACCTGTGGCTTGTTTTCTCAAGTGCTGGCGTAAGTTAAATGTTGCTTGATGGTTCTGGCAAGTTCTAGATTGTTCTGACCAGTTCAACACTGTTGTGGCTGCGTTTGGATTGTTGTGGCATGTTTTACATGGCTCTTGATGGTTCTTTTCGGTGTTAAAAGGTTCTGGCTTGTTCCAGACGGTAGTTGTAAGTCCTTGCCCGACTTGTGGATTCTTTTCTCATTGCTTGATTTAGATGCTGCTTTGGTGGTTTTGGCCTTTTCCATACAGTAATGGTAAGTTCTGGTCCGACTTCTCGATTATCTTCTTGAGTTCTTGCCTGGTTTTGATAATGCTTGATGGCTATTGCAAGTTCAGAGTAGTTCTGGTAGCTTTGGGAAGATCGCTGTATGGTTAATCTGGCTCTTGGTGGTTCTATACGGAGTTGTATGGTTCTGGCCTGTTCCCGACGAAAGTTGTAGGTTCTGTCCCAACCTGTGGATTCCTTTCTCGAATTCTGGCTTGATTTAGCTGCTGCTTGATGGTTATTGCAAGGTCTAGATGCTTCTTAGCAGTACAGGATAGTTGTGAATGCTTTGGGTAGTTGTTGCAGGTTCTAAAACTCAGATACGGAAATTTTTACAACTCGCAAACGGTGAGTCTTTTTCAATATTTCTCCATCATAATAATGAACCATGTGGTAATTTTCATACGACTCCTTCAATTTATCTAGTTCATCTTCATACTCGTCGTTTCCGTCTTCAATTAAATAACTTCCTCTAGACCGTTTCTCTCCCAAGACATCTTTACCTAGTACGTGCATTCTTTTGAACTTTATGATTCCACGACCAATCTTCTTAGCATCTTCCTCATCCTCATCATCTTCAAAAAACACCATATCGTCTTCATCCTCATCGTCATCATTTATAATCATCGGTTTTGTTCTTTCTCCATGGAATCCTTTTTACCGATTTTTTCCCTCATTATCGCATCTTCATCTTCATCATCGGATATTAAGTTCACCTGAAGAAATAATCAAATAACCAATTCATCTCTCATTTATCAGGACATTAAATATCAAAATTATTTCTAAGTCAACATTTTCATCGGCAGATAAGCTAATTAGACTCTCCTCTTCATCAGTAAATATATTTTTACCGCATCTTCTATTTCTTTATTTTAAATTCCCAAATCTAACTTCATCGTAGCACTTTCAATTTCATCTATATCTATTGTGTGAAAGACGTCGTCCCAATGTAAATCTTTATCATCTTTCATTGCCTGCCTCAGTATTTTTTTCGATCTCTGACATCTTATTTTCATTAATATTCGTCTTTCTTCAGTAGTCTTTTTTCTCTTCTTTGATATTCTTAACACTCTATCCGCTTTTAAAGATTTCCATTAGCCAATCAGAAACTAATATTATTAACTTCCTTGTTATTAGCCAATCAGAATACAGTATTATTAAAACCTACCTAGACTCCCTGTAAGACCCTTCTAGAACATTTTGCGATGATCCAATCAGAATGCAGTATTATTGACACACACCTAAACTCCTTGTAAGAACCTACTAGAACATTCTTATATTAACCAATCAGAGTGCAGTTTTATCAACACCTACTTAGACTCTCCGTAAGAATCTTCTAGAACATTTTGATATTAACCAATCAGAATGCAGTTTTAGTAACGCCCACCTAGACTCTCTGTCAGAACCTTCTAGAACATTTTCCCTAATACAATAAATACTTTTACTCTCAGAAAAGCAGAACAGTCGACCTCAACAGCCATGATGCAAAGCAGAGATCAAGCAACTTTACAAAAACGAGGACGCAAGATCAAGTCCTTCAAAAAGGTACAATATCTTTTTAATTCTATTTTATAGTTATAACCTTTTCTGCGCTTATTTGGACTTACTGCGTTCAGGATAGTTGTGGCTGCTGTTGGCTAGTTGTTGCAGGTTCTATATGGCTCTTGATGCTTCCGTATGGTGCTGGATGGTTCTTCCCTGTTCCAGTCGATCGTGGTAGGTTTTCCCCTGACTTGTAGATTGATTTTGAGTTCTTCCTTTGTTTTAGATGCTGCTTGATGGTTATTTCCAGTTCCTAGATGGTTCTTGCCAGTTCAGGATAGTTAGGGCTGCGTTTGGATGATTGTGGCGGGATTTATGTTGCTCTTGATGGTTCTGTACGGTGGTCGATAGTTCTGGCCTGTTGAAGACAGTATTGGAAGGCTTTGCACAGACCTGTCGATTCTCTTATAGAGTTCTTGCGTGATTTAGATGTTGCTTTATGGTTCTGGCCAATTCTAGATGATTCTGGACAGTTCAAGATTGTTGTGGCTGCTGTTTGATAGTTGTAGCAGGTTATATACGGCCCTTTATGGTGGTGTATGGTTTTGGATTGTTCTGGCTTGCTCCAGTCGGTAAAGTAGGCTCTGGCTCGACCAGTGGATTATGTAGTGCTGGCTTGAATTAGATGCTACTTGACGGTTGTCGCAAGTTCTAGATGGTTCTGGCCAGTTCAAGACAATGGTGGCTGCGTTTGGATACTTGTTGCAGGTTCTCTATGGCTCTTGAAGGTGCTGTAAGGTGTTGGATGCTTCTATCCTGTTGTAAAATGTAGAGGTAGGTTCCGAACCGATCTGTGGCTTGTTTTTTCGAGTGCTGCCATAATTTAGATGCTGTTTTATGGTTGTGGCAAGGTCTAGATCCATCTTGCTCGTAACAATAGTTGTTGCTGCTTTTAGATGTTGAATTTACATGGGTCTTGACTGTTCTTTCCGTTATTTTAGGGTTCTGGGCAGTTCTAGACTGTAGTGGCAGGATTTGGCCAGGCCTGATGATTCTCTTCTCAAGTGCTGGCTTTACTTTGATGCTGCTTGACGGTTCTGGAAAGTTCTAGATGTTTCCTGCCAGTTCAAGATAGTTGTGGATGCATTTGAATAGTGGTGACTGGTTCTGTATGGCTCTTGATTGTTCTCTACGGTGTTGGATGGTTCTGGCCTGTTCCATAAGGTAGTGGTAGGTTCTGGCCCGACCTGTCGATTCTTTTCTAGGTTTCTGCCTTGATTTTATTGCTTTTCAATGCCTATTGCCGGTTCTATATGGTTATATGGTTTTTTTGCCAGTTCAGAATAGTTGTTGCGGCCTTGAAATGGTTTTGGCAGGTTTTATATTTCCTTTAGTGCTTTTGTATGATGTTGGATTGTTCTGGCCTGTTTCAGACGGTAGTATTAGGTTGTGTCCGGACCTTTGGGTTGTTTTTTGGGTTTTACCTTAGTTCAGATACTGGATTGTGGTTCTTGCCGGTTCTAGATGGTTCCAGCCATTTACAGAACCGTTGTGGCTTCGCTTGAATGGTTGTGGTTGGTTGTCTATGGCTCTTGATGGTTCTCTATGGTGTTGGATGGTTCTTGCAGGTTACATAAGGAAATGGTAGGTTTTGGCTCGACCTGTGGATTGTTTTCTCAATTGCTGGCTTCATTTAGATGCTATATGGTTACTATTGCCTGTTCTAGGTGGTTCTTGCCAATTCAGAATATTGGTGGCAACTTTGCTATGAATGTCGCAGGTTTTATATGGCTCTTGGTGGTTCTCTACGGCGTTGGATGGTTCTCGTCTGTTCCATAGGTTAGTGGTAGGTTTTCGCTTGACTCATGGGTTGATTCTTCGAGATCTTGCTTGATTTAGATGCTGCTTGATTGATCTGGCCAGTTCTAGGAGGGTCCAGCCGATTCAAGATAGTTGTGGCTACTATTGGATAGTTGTGATAAACTATGTATGGTCTTGATTGTTTTGTATGGTGTTGGATGGTTCTGGCCTGTTCCAGATGGTAGAGGTGGGTTCTGGCTCGACATGTAGATTGTTTTCTCAATTGTTGGCTAGATTTAGGTGCTGCTTCATGGCCATTGCCAGTTCTAGATGGTTCTTGACAGTTTAGGGTACTTTTGGCGGCTTTGAGTTGGATTTGTCAGGTTCTCGATAGATCTTGGTGGTTCTGTACGCTCTTGCATGGTTCTGGCATTTTCCATACGGTCGTGGTAGGCTTTGGCTCGATCTGACGATTCTCTTCTCGAGTTCTGATTTGATTTAAATACTGCTTGATAGCTATTGCCAGTTCTAGATGGTTCTGGCCTGTTCAAGATAGTTGTGGCTTCTTTTGGATACCTGTTGTAGGTTCTATATGGCTCTTAATGGTTCTCACGGTTTTTGATGGTTGTGGTCTGTTCCATACGGTAGTAGTATGTTGTGTTCCGACTTTTCAATTGTTTTTGAGTTGCACCTTAGTTTAGGTGCTGGTATATACTTCTTGCCAATTCTAGATGGTTCTAGCCAGTTGAAGACCGTTGTGGCTTCGTTTGGATAGTTTTGGTAGGATCTCTAGGGCTCTTGATGGTTCTCTACGGTATTGGATGATTCTTGACCGTTAGATAAGGTAGCGGTAGGTTCTGGCCTGACCTGTCGATTGTTATCTCGAATCCTGGCTTTTTTAGATGCTATTTGATGGCTATTGCCCGTTCCAGTTGGATCTTGCCAATTCAGAATGTTGGTGGAAGCTTTGCTATGGTTGCTGCTGGACTTAAATGGCTCTTAGTGGTTCTCTACGGTGTTGGATGGTTTTTGTCTGTTCCATAGGGTAGTAGTAGGGTTTCGCCTGACTTGTGGAATAAGTATTTGAGCTATGGCTTGATTTAGATGCTGCTTGGTGCTTTCGGCAAGTTCTAGATGGTTCTAGCCAGTTCAAGATAATTGTGGCTGCTGTAAGATTGTTGTAGCAGGTTATATATGGTCTTGATGGTTCTCTATGGTTTTGGATGGTTCTGTCCTACTGCAGACGGTAGTGGTAGGTTCTGGCCCATTCTGTGGATAGTTTTGTAAATTGCTGCCTTGATTTAGGTGCTGCTTGATGTCTATTGCCAGTTGTAGCTAATTCTTGCCAGTTTAGAATAGCTTTGGCGGCTTTTAATGGTTTTACCAGGCTTTACATGGCTTTTTGTGGTTCTGTTTGCTCTTGCGTTGCTTTTAGCCCAACCTGTCGATTGTCTTTTCGAGTTCTGAATTGATTTAGATTCTGCTTGATGGCCATTGCCACTTCTTGATGGTTTTAGCGTTTTCATCATAGCTTTTGCTGCTGTTGGACAGTTATGGCTGGTTATATATGGCCTTTATGTTTCTGTGCAGTCTTTGGTAGTTCCGTATTGGTTCAGAGGGTAGTGTTAGATTCTGCACTACCTGTGGCTTGTTTTGTTGAGTTATGCCTTAATTCAGACGCTGTTTGATGGTTATAGTAAGGTTAAGATGTTTTTTACCAGTACAGGAGAGTTGTGGGGTCTTTTGGATGTTATGGCAGGTTTTATATGGCTGTTGATAGTATTAGACGTTCTTGGATGGTTTTGACCTGTTGTAGAAAGTGGTTGTGGGTCCTGGCCCGACCTTTGGATTGTTTTCTCAAATGCTGGCTTTACCTTGATGCTGCTTGACGGTTCTGGAAAGTTCTAGATGGCTCTTGCCAGTTCAAGATAGTAGTGGATGCGTTTGGATGGCTGTGGCTGTTTCTGTATGGCTCTCGATGGTTCTCTACGGTGTTGGATGGTTCTGGCCTTTTCCATAGGGTAGTAGAAGGTCATGGCTCGACCTGTCGATCTTTTTCTAGTGTTCTTCTGTGAATTATTTACTGCTTGATGGCTATTGCCATTTCTAGATGGTTCTTGGCATTTCAGAATAGTTGTGGCGGATTTGGGTAGTTGTGGCTGGTTACATATGTCCTTGATGGTTGTGTATGGTGTTGGATGGTGCTTGCCTGTTCAAGACGGTAGAGGTAGGTTCTGGCCCTACCTGTTGATTGTTTTTTTAAAATGCTGGCTTGCATTAGATCCTGCTTGACTGTTCTTGTAGGATGTTAGATGGTTCTGGCCAGTCCAAGATAGCTTTGGCTTTGTATGGATAGTTGTGGAAGAATCTATAGTCCAGAGATTGAAGGGGAAGTATTTCCACCCGAGCAGGGACTTGTCGGGACACACTTTTTCTAGATCAGTTTTTCGTGTAGAATATGATACTGGATGTTGATTAATGAATTTGAGGGGTTGTCTGGGATATAGGGGGTTCATGTGAAAATCTTCTATGCAAGGAATAAATCCACAAGAATTGGTAATAATGTTGCATTTCGAGGTAGTATAGCTGATAAAGTTACAATAAACAACATATATATATATTGAGCTTTTAATAAAAAGGGCCGATTTGGGGATTCAGGGGGTTTTTAAGGGGGCTAGGCCGAAAAATAAAGTATTGTGAATTTATGCATTTCAACTGATTCCAACAGCCTCTCTGCATAAAAAAAACATTGAAATGAAGCTAAAAGAAATTATTCATGTGGTAGTTAATATGTTATTTGCTGTTTCATGCAAGAAAGATATTCACTACCACCAATACCCTATTTAATGCTCTCCCTTCACCAAAGGCTTCAGCCAAGTTTAGAAAACATATAATGAAACAAACTTGCCCCTCTCCGTACAATCCTACCCTTACCCAGTGGACCAAAAATGTTTAAGCATAATACGTGCACTCTCTAATCAGTAGTGTGGTTACAGGAGACCAGGGGTGCAGTGGGTCCACGGTCTCCCCTGTTAGTGTTTTTGAGGGGGCGCAAGAACGAAGACGCAACACAAAGTTTATAGAACAGGAAATTGATTTTCATTAGCTGATATTAACTGTATGCAATCGCTAGCCCATGCCATGAATTGTATATTTATCATTTCATTGAAGGAACTAGTTGCAATAAGAAAGGGCGAAAAATGTTGCAGCGAAGTAGCATTTTGTGCTCAAATGGTGTAAAAGCCAATCAGGACTCATAAGGCGTCTGAATCTTGTGAAGATGACAACAATGGTGGCCAAAAAGCCATTAAACTGCGAGGAAATGCGCTACAGGCTCCAAAATGCTGCAAGCGAGATATTCTCAAGGTATCATACGCATTTTAGAATTTCGTTCCTCAGCTAGAAAGGTAGCCTAAATTCGTCAAACTTTTACTCCGTTGAACTTTTACTCCGCACAGGGGATATTATCACCATTTGTTATATCGCTTCTCTAAATCATCTTCTCAATAACTCAAGAATCAAACTTTCGTAAAGTTAAAAAAAAGTTGGAAACAATTGCATCTTAATTTCAGAGATGATGACTTTGCCCTGCTAAGATGCTCCAGCAGTAAGATGCAGGAGGAATAGGTATGCTTAATGAAGTGCTGCTGCTTGGAAAGCAAGAGTCTACAATGGATTAGTGGCAGCCAAAATCTACAATGGCCCAGGTAGCCCGAAATATGGAATAGAAGAATAGAGAATAGAAAATAAAAAACCCCGTGCATTGAATACACAAGCGTGAGAAAGGCATGGCTAAAAACCTTTAGTGAAGGAAGAGCATTGAACATTATAATTGTAGTAGTGAACATCTTTCTTGCATTAAACAGCAAATAACATGTCAACTACTACGTGAATACTTTGTTTAAGCTTCATTTCAATGTCTTTTTATGCAAAGAGGCTGTTGGAATCAGTTTAAATTTCTCTGCGGCGTTTGATGGTTCTCGTCTGTTCCATACGGTAGTGGTAGGTTCTGGCTTGGCCTGTCGATATTCCTCTCGAGTTCCGGCTTGATTTAGATGCTGCTTGATGCCTATTGTCAGTTCTAGATGGTTTTTGCCAGTTCAGAATATTGGTTGCGTCTTTGGGGTGGTTGGTGCAGGCTTTATATGGCACTTGGTGGTTCTCTACAGTGGTGGATGGTTCTCGACTGTTCCGTACGGTAGTGGTAGGTTCTGGCCTGATATGTGCATTGATTCTTACAGCTCTTTCTTGATTTAGATGCTGCTTGATGGCTCTGGCCATCTAGCCAGTTCAAGATAGTTGTGGCTGCTGTTGGATTGTTGTGGCAGGCTACATATGGTCTTGATTCTGCCCTGTTCCAGACGGTAGAGGTGGGTTCTGGCCCAACCTGTGGATTGCTTTCTCAATTGCTGGCCTGATTTAGCTGCTGCTTGATGGACCTTGCCAGTTCTAGATGGTTGTTACCAGTTCAGAATATTGGTGGCGGCTTTAGGATGGTTGTTGCAGGATTTCTATGGCTCTTGGTGGTTCTCTACGGTTTTGGATGGTTCTTGTCTGTTCCTTATGGTAGTGGTAGGTTCTCGCCTGACTTTTGGATTGATTCTTCCAGCTCTATGCTATTGCCTGTTCTAGATGTTTCTTGCCAGTGCAAAGTAGTTGTGGCTGCTTTTGTATGTTGTGGATGGTTTTATATGGCTCTTGATGGTTCTGTAATGTGTTTGTTTGTTCCGCCCTGTTCAAGACGGTAGTGGTTGGTCTTAGCTCGACCTTTGGACTTTTTTATATGGCGCCTGATGGTTCTGTAATGTTTTTGTTGGTTCTGCCCTTTTCCAGACGGTAATGGTAGGTTGTGGCTAGACCTGTAGATTGATTTCTCGAGTTCTGGCTTGATTTAGATGCTGCTTGACGGTTCTTGCCAGTTATAGTTGGTTTTTCCTTGTTCACGATAGTTGTGGCTGCTGTTGGATAATTTTGGCAGGTTATAAATGGACCTTGATGGTTCTGTATGGTGTTGAATGGTTCTGGCCTGTTCAACACTGTAGAGGTTGGTTGTGGCCTGATCTGTGGATTGCTTTCTCAAGTGCTGGCGTGAAACAGATTCTGCTTGATGGCTTTTGCAAGTTCTAGATGGTTTCCGCCAGTTCACAGAAGTTTTGGCGGCTTTTGGGTTGTTGTGGCTGGCTTTATCTTGTTCTTGAAGGTTCTCTTCAGTTTTCGATGGTTTTGGCTTTGGGATGTTTGTGTCAAGTTTTATATGGCTCTTGATGGTTCTTTACGGTGTTGCATGGTTCTGGCCTGTTCAAGACGGTAGTGGTAGGTTCTGGCCCGATCTAGCGATCTTCATCTCGTCCTCTGGCTTGATTTAGATGCTGCTGGATGGTTCTGGCCAGTTTGAGATTGTTCTCACCAGTTCAACTTAGTTTTGGCTGCTACTGGATAGATGTTGCAGGCTCTACATGGCTTATGCTGGTCTGTACGGTGTTGGATGCTTTTGGCATGTTCTAGACGGTAGTTGTTGATTGTGCCTGTTGTTGGATTGTTGTTGCAGGTTCTCTATGGCACTTGAAGGTTCTGTTCGGTGTTGGTTGGTTCTGGCCTGATCTAAACGATAGTGGTAGGTTCTCGGCAGACTTGTGGATTGACTCTTTGAGTTCTGGATTGATTTACATGCTGCTTGTTGGCTATTGCCAGTTCATGATAGTTCTTGATAATTACGAATAACTGTGTCTACTGATGGATAGTTTTGGCAGGCTCTATATGGCCTTTGATTGTTCTGTATAGTGTTGGATTGTTCTGGCCTGTTCCTGACGGTAGAGCTATGTTTTGGCCCGACTTGTCGATTTTCATGACCAGTTCTGGCTTCCTTTAGATGCTGCTTGTTTGGTCTGGCCAGTTTTAGATGATTCTCGTCAGTTGAAGAGAGTTTTCGCTGCTGTTGGATAGTTGTGGCAGTTTCTACATGGCTTTTAAATGTTCTGTACGCTTTCGGGTGCTTCTAGACTGTTTTAGACGTCAGTGGTAGGTTTTGGTCGTCTTATGGATAGTTTTTTTGCGGTCTGCCTTGACTTATTTCCTGATTGATGCTTCTGGCCAGTTCTAGATTGCTTTTTCCAGTTCAAGATAGTTGCCGCTGCTGTTGGATAGTTCTAGCAGGCTTAACATGGCTCTTGAAGGTTATGTACGGTGTTGGGTGCTTCTGGCCTGGGTCACAGACGATGAAATTCAAAATTTAGGGTCTGTGGGCAAATTAACGACTTCTTGTTCTGGCACATGACTCATGCGGGTAAAACCTGTAGTGAATTTGATTGGATAATCTAGCATCCAAAGCAAGGCTATCTGCAATTTTTGGGCACCCTGAATTGAAAACAGATTCGCAATGGCGGGTGCGACATGCAGGTTCGCTGTGAGCGATATGATTTGGAAAAATTCCAATGGACAGGGTCTGTCAGACGTTCAAAGTTGCGTCTCTTCACAAGGAGAAAGAAATGCCTTGTTTGATTTCTTTTCTGGCAAAATGTATTCGTGAATTTGCCGAATGGGTTTAGGAAGTCTTTAATTTTTCAAACCATACCTTTGGTAACCGATTTCTTGAAAGGAAGACTGCGAAACACCAGTATATAATTGTTCTGTCACCTCTTATTGCTTTGATGAGCGATCAAGTGCAGTTTCCTAAGAAAATTGGTCTGCCAGCAATATGTATTGTTGACGAGAATGACGACCGTGTCATTAGAGATATTGCTGCCGGAAAATATTCACACGTATATGGGTCTCATGAGTGTCTTTTGTCAACTTGTATCTGGAGGGGCCTGTTTAACTGTGAAATCATGGGGGAAAATCTTGTTGCAGTGGTTGTTGATGAGGCACATTGTATCAGTCAATTGCATGTGACTTAAAGTCTTGATAATTTCAGTAGGGTCTTTGTAGACATTTATCATGTAACGAATCGAGGAGAGAGCTCCCCTTGATTAAATAGTTTCATACGAATATCACAACTTTCTTTATGATTGAAATTTTGACAGGAGAATGGCAACCTTCTAGTGTCTACTCTTTATGATTTATACACTTTCAAGGAGGAAAGCTTTGAGTGTGCAATGATGGAATTTTGAAATATTGTTCTTTATCATTAATTCATATAAGCTACTCTCAGATCTTGGCTTTAAAGGTTGAAATAGTTAAACTGTGTTCTTATAGTTGGAAAATTAAACTTGCTCCTCTCAAAACTGTTTACTTCAGTTTGTTAATGATAGATATTTTTCTTTCCTTAGGGGATTACCACAAGCAGGTAAAAACAGCAGCATACCCTTTCGTGTCTGGTATGGAAAGTTTGGTGACATGAGGTCTTTGGTTCCAGATAAGGCCAACATGAAGGTTATTACTGCCACAGCAACAAAGAAAACAAAGGCTGCAATTCTTCAATGTTTACAACTTTGCAAGAACACTTCATGTATCAGTTGCTGCCGAGTTCAAAAAAAGCAATCTTTATGGTGTCCAGTATCATGAAAAAGACATAGAGCTTGAGGCAATTTTTCATGATGTGATAAGCCATGTTGAATCAAAAGGATGTAATGCAAGAAGGACCCTTAGATATTGTAAAACAGGAAAGCAGTGTGGTATCCTTTATCGGACATTTGAGGTTGCCCTTGTTCCTCATTTCTACAAAGATGGTTTAAGATCCAAAGTCAGGGCTGGTTGAGATGTATCATGCTGGCACTCCAGCTGGTGTCAAAGCCGATGTTTCTTCAAATCTTGCTGATGATAGTGGTCACATAAGAGTCCGGAATTCCACCATAGCATTTGGTATGGGAATCAACTGCAAAAATGTATCATTTGTCATTGATTTTGGTCCCTCAAAAAATGCCACGTGCTATATTCAAGAGAGTGGTAGAGCAGGTAGAGAAGGCCAAAGAAGTCGCTGCATCATATTGTACAACGGGCATCTGTCAGCTCATTCTTCCCAAGAAATGAATACTTCTTCCTTGCCAATGACAATTCTTGAATTCATTCAATTTCGGAGAATTGCTCTTCACTGCAAATGACATCTATGCAAAGATGGAGATTTGGCGTGAGCAACATGTAACTGATATCCTTTGTGTATTGCAGGATCTCTTTGGTGACATTGATGACAATGAAGTGCCTGAGCTTCTTGATGACTCTTTAGATGATGAAATTTTGGGAGCAATGGACTGGGATGAGATTATTAAAGATGTATCATTGTTGTCTTTAATGGATGAATCTGATCTGTTAGCCTTCCAATCAACTGAACTTGCTGATGAAGGTATGATTTTTACTGGCAGCTTCTTTCATAAATTGTGCCTAAAATTATTCTTGGGGAGTAAGCATCACTTTCAAAAAATATCTAGTCATACTAAAATGACTTTTTCTCAAAAGAAGAAATGTTAAGATCACTCAAAGGAATCAATGAGAAGCTTATTAATAAATGTTGTCTTAAAATTGACACCAATATATTGACACATCACAATGACACTATCTTTGCCTCATTTTTTCCGTAACAGAAGATAGAAGGCTGCAATTTACAAAATATATCATAAATCAATAGATATAATCATATGAAGATACAATTTAATTACATGCTTATCTCTAGTGGCGTAGCGTGAATATTTATAATGGGTATTCTCTATTGCATAAAAGGTTTGGCTGGGCGTGGCATAGAGGGGAAGGGGACGGAAGGGCGTCATTGAAACTGGGTTTTATGGGTGATTGTCAACTCGGGTCGATAAAAATTTAGTTACAGGGTATAATATTCAAATGTGTCTGGATAATAACTTTCACTTAGATAGAGTTAAATTTCTTATTGGTGGTGTGCTGTGACACCATTTACATTGCATAAAAACAAATCAACAATTCCGCGAACTATGGCAAAGGGTTAAATTTTATGACTTTTTTGACACCACTGCTTTTTGCAGCAGAGACTGAAGTGTTTTGATTGAAAATGGAAGTAAAATTAGACATCTAACTTTGCGAGCAGTCAGCAGGATGGCCTGCTTTGCCATGAAGATGTGGCCTAATGAACGAAAAAACAACAAAAACATTGACGATCGTTCCTTCAAATTATTGGTTTAAAACAAAAAATTGATCAAAAGGCCATTCCAAAGTATCAGTCAGAACATAAATTTATTTCTCAAATCTCAATCGTGCGAAGTTCTTTCGGCTTATTTTTCAAAACATCGGAATCTTGCACTCCTTCGATGATGACACTGTTTTTCTTCTACAACATGAAACTATGCTCAATCAGGCCCCGCAAACGAGATTTACTTATTGCCTGCTACGAGGCTGGAAGCAGAAATTCTACTGCTTATTTTTCAATTGTCTCAGCCTATCTGAAAGGAATTTGTTCATAAAATTCAGTGCGCTGATTGGTTCAAATCCGCCGGAAGGGATTCATCGCTTATTTGGTGACGTAGCTGAATGAAAAAACAAAGGGTAAATTATTTTGAACAAATAAATTCTTTTTGCTTCATGAGCTCAGGGTATGCACTGAAAACGTTGCATACCTGGACGCTCCGCCACTGTTTATCTATGTTTTAAAGCATATTTGATTTCTTTCAAAAATAGGGAATATCCACCTATTGTATAATATAATATGATGAAAGGGAGATTCCATGCTTACAAATCCAAATGATGAGAGACTGCTGTTATTTTCTTTTAGGGTAGGGGCCTAAAATTGCCAACTTTTGATTGTGCAAAAAGGCAAATATTCCCTTGAAGAACAAAGGAAAATTTCTGGAACAACTAGCAGTGACTAAAACTATTAAAGTAGGATGGAAATATGCTCACAGGACCGTT
Organism: Catostylus mosaicus; assembly: GCA_964019065.1. Classification (NCBI taxonomy): domain Eukaryota; kingdom Metazoa; phylum Cnidaria; class Scyphozoa; order Rhizostomeae; family Catostylidae; genus Catostylus; species Catostylus mosaicus. The sequence continues at coordinate 3,176,141 of OZ025190.1, forward strand.
GCACAGGGCTGCTTATGTCTGATTTGGGTTTTCAAGAAGATGGCAGGGAGAAAATTGATAAAATTGAAAATGGTTGGAGAAGGAGGTGGATGACTTGGTTGGGTGACCAAATGGGTGGTTAGATTGGTAGGTCAATGTGCTAGTCTAATGGGTCGATGGGTTGATTTCTAGGTAGATTGGTACTTGGGGTATTTTAAGGGGGTGGGGGTTTGGGATTTAATATGTACCATTACATTTTTAGGATGAGATGGATGCAAAACATGAATAAGATCCAGTTCACATGGGCAATGCTGCTTGCACAAGCCAAGTCTACAGAGCAACAGCATGAACATGTTGCACATTTAACTATAATAAAAACTGCAAGTTGATAGAAACATGGTACAGAATGCCCATGTAGGTTACTCCCAATATTTTCATCGATCAGCATGGCAGAGGTACCCCTATAAATTTCGCTAGGAGGGGTGTCAATTGGCATGGTTAGAAAGATGTCAATGGTTACATTATTCAGTGGTGGCACTGTTTGGTTGGAATTTTTCAATTCTTGCTCAATGTACATGCTACAATTCTGATGAAGTACCAAAAATTATCTCCAGGGGCATGTTTCTCCAGTGAGGAATTTTACTGTTGTAATATCAACTAAAGTTTGGATGTGTACTTTATTGTTGAGATGTTTAGACCTTGTTGAAATGAAGTTACCTTCCTTTCTTTTCCCCTTTGCATCATAGATTATTTGAATTAACCCAATACTACCTTTGCACCAAATTAATATTTATCATCAAGGAAAAGAACATGTACAATTACACACTACCAAGTTGTAGCAACATTACCATTAGCACACTGTTCGTTATTAATTTATTTTTAACTGTCCATATCTGTTGGTCAATAACAAATATGGGGACTATTCTATCTCTGATTCCATGTACCTGGAAAGATAACAGTAGCAATTAGAAACCCCCCCTTCCCCCTCGAGAATCAGGTATTACTTTTTCACAAGTCCAGCATAAGCAAGTACTTGTAAAAAAGTGATCCCTGATTCCATGCTGATGAGCTAAATGGTAAAATTCTCTATTAAATGACCCTCATCTTTCATTATAACCTTCCCCTTCCCCTGCAACTGCCTAGTAAACACTTCCCTATGATACATTCTTTCTAGTGATTTTGACAATTTCTTTTATACTAATAAAAAGGAAATGCTCAAAATTTCCCAAATGCCAAATACCGTGGGAAGGACAAAGTAAACTTGTCATGGAGAATGGAACATTTACTGTTTTAAAAATTTTTTTAAACAATTCGAAGAATTATTTTTTTCACTTGATATAGTATATTTTGCCACATTCTGTTATGTAGTCTTTAAAATGTATTTATGGAAATGGATATGGAATTCTATAACTTGTTATATGTAACTCAAGAAAATGCATATACTGCACTATAAACTACATTCCATTACACTGCACTATGCTACGCTACACTATACTAAACAACACTAAACTAAACAATAATTGAAAACAGCTTAGAGATTTACATCCAAGATGTCATGTGCTGTAGGAAACTTCTATGGGCCATGTCATTCGCAACAATCAACAATTCTGCAATTTGCCCCCACTCTCCAGTTTTTAGATCAAAATGATTCAAAGTTTTCTAAATATCTCTTAAAGATGGGCTGACCCTCCCAATATAATTTATATATAGAGTTACCTAGATACCAAAGCAACAAAAAGTGACAAAACGTACCTTATCAAGAGACATCATCTTGCCCTTCTCTTAAAAAAAATATTCTTCTTGTGTTGTTCACCCATTTGTACAACTTTTGAACATTGAAGCCAGATAAAAGTCTTGGTTTTATGCCTTTTGTGAAAGGAAAAAGACCTACCAGGGACTAGAGACATTGCTTTCTGATCATCCAATTCTTTCACAATGGTATGCACATCTTTTAACAGAGATGACACTTTGTGTTTCCCAGGTCGATGGTAGACATTATTTTCATCAACTTTTCCAAGAGGGCTTTTGACATGTGCATTGCATTGCAGATTCTGACAATTGACTTTCTACTTGCAATAGGCCCAAGCGTTTTCAAGACTTCTTTCATTACACGGTTGTGGAACTCCAAGTTTGGAATATTTGCTGAGGCACTGTTCTTAGTTTTGTTGAATCTGTTACAAATGAGCTGATGGGCTGATCGTGGAGAAAGAAGAGCATAGATCTAGAACATTAGATACAGGATCTCAAGGGAGTATTTCTGGCTACCTCCACCATGCTTAAAATAATACAAAAAGAACTTCCAGCATCTTATCACTCTCAAGCAATCACCTGCAGATACAGCATCTTTAATGTTTTCAACTAGCATGCCGTATTCCAGCAGTGTCCTCTGATAATTGAACATGTCACCAGTTTGGTCAGATTCTTGGAAAAACATCTCTGATTCTGAGCAATGTGATGAAACTGGTGGGTTGTGACTTTGTTCATATATTTGTCTTCGAACTCCATCTGCGTTACATGAGGCTGTGCAGCCAACAAATCGACAAGGGTACCTTCCATCTGCATTTGGTTCATCCTTCAATATCAGTTTCTGCATTTCTGTTCATGCCTCAACAAAATGGTCATGCCTTTGCTTATCTAGAACAAAATTGTCAATAACCCTAGCAGTAACATCACGAATCCAATCCTATTGGCATGGTTAGACCATGACTGGCAATTTGCAATATCTGCCGGACAGCCTGTCATTTCCTCCGTTCCCAAGACTTTCATAGCAGCTGCAACAATGCGAGCCTCAACCTCCAATGTGAAGAAGCGGCGACTTGCATTCACATGTCCTGCTACATCAGACTTGACATTTCTGCAATTGAGAAGGTTCAAGGTGCATTTGTCAGCTGCAGAAACACTATTGTATAAATAAGAGAAACCAACCTAAAAAGTAATGAAAGTTCATATTAGAAATTGGCACAGTCTAATAGGTACTATGATAACCTGTATGCATATCTTGTTCTATACAACAACGGTTACAACATTCTTTGTGTTTTTAACGAACATGCCACATCCAAGTTGCTCCTTTTCATTTCAAAGAATGTCAAGTAATACAGCCAATTTAACTAATAGTGAATGTTAGACACTTTTGAATCATCATGCATTAAGACAAATAGGCAAGTTATGTAGAAAGTTGGATTCTAGTAAAACATGATAAATCTTAAATAGGGCCATTTAAGTACAATAATATAAATATAAGATTTCACTGAAGATAAAAAGTTGAAAACTTAAACTTCAATAGGCAATAATTGATAATTTGTAGAAAATGGCGGACACTTGACCAAATATTGGGAAGGGGGGGGCAAGCCTATTGTTTTGGTAGAATGATGTCACACATTTCCAATATTCTAGAACAAAAGACTATTGTCTTCCAAAATATTGGGGGGCCATCGCCCTCCCCCCCCCCCCAAGTGTCTGCCACTCGTTGTAGAAAGAAGATGAAAGTGTTGAAAAATTTTACCTCAAGGGCTTTTTTAATGCCATGCCAATCAGCGAATACAAAATGTAAGCCATCCAAGCGCTCCTCCGGATCAAAGCCATTTACAAGTGTATTGTGTGCATTGACACAACGTTCGACAGTCAACTGGTCTCCAACAATTCCCAGAACACCAAACATCTTGCTATTCCCTCCAATTGCAGTTGGAACATATTCATATACTGCCTTCAAAATGTTTACAATGCCATTAGCATCATTCTCGTTGTGGTAAAGGATGCCAAGGAATGTCTACAAATGAAATTTATAAGCAGGATAATGATATAAGCCAATCATTTGCATCCGACACTGGCAAAATGTCCATGTCATAAAATATTTATAACTTTTAATTTTATAACATAAGAGTGATAGACAGGATGCACTTGACTGCAGTGTATGTTACAGCTGAAACAATTGTAAAGTGATCATGGTTAGCATGGGTGGGTTGGTGGTTTAGACTGATACAAAAACTGGTAGTCTAGAGTAGATTCTGTTTGAATCCACAATATTTATCTACATGCTGCTATTCAATGAAGCTATTAAACACTGAAATTGAAGAGAAATTAGCTTACTTCAAATTAGAAGAAGAAACATAGGCTATTTACAGTTTCTGATGCTTTTGACATGGTTTCACTGTAGAGGTGGGGAATCTGTCTGAGAATAAAATCTTGAAAGAGCTTGAGAGAAGGAAGGTGTTTAACCAGCATCTTCTCAGCAAAAATTATGTAATTAAACCGTTGATTTGCCTGATCCATTGCATTCGGAATACATTTTGCAACATCAAGACGTTTTAATGCACATGTTGGGGTAATTGAGCTGAGAGGATTGCCAGCAACCCGATTCTTTGTTGCACATACAGATAAGAAGTGGTTGTCTACAGTTTGGTGTTCTTGACTCATGTAATGAACTTCCTGGCGATAGTATAGATTATCGATGATGATTTTCTGACCAGAGGATGTCGCGCTTATGCTTACAGCTTGGCATATTGGATTACCTGCTTCAAGCTGTTTTGCCTCAGCATCTAGAACCTCTTTCACTTTAACGTCAAATCTATCACCAAACTTATCAAGAATCCTGTACAAGTGTCTGGGGGAGACCACCAGGCGTAGCTTATTCAGTCGTGTTATTGTGGGCTACAACATAAAATGCTATATGAGGGACATAGCAAATTATTTAAACATGAATTTAAAATAGCAAATCATAAACAACATGCATCAACTGCTAGATTGCTTGCTTTTTAAATGACTTAAGATCAATGACTTATTACAAATGGGAATCTTTCCTAAAATGCCATTTGATTAGGTTTTTCTAACAGCCATAACAAAAATAGGAAAAAATTTACTTACAGTCCAACTTGAATGGTACAGAAATATGCTAAGTAACAGCTGGACGGCATTCATTTGTTGAAATCTACTTCTAAGCATTACAGCAGCAGCTAAACCAAGTGCAGGTATCCATTCCTTCCTGTCTTCAACATTCATTTTATTGCAACTGACAATCCTCAAAAATGCGTGAAGAGAGGGACATTCCCTTTGAAGCTTTTTAGACAGGTTTCCAAATGAGAATTTGAGAAGATCGTTTCTGCTGGGTGTTCTTAGACAGCTACCTGATTTCTTGAGACATAAGTTGGCAGACTCTTTATTGATCGCTTTTTAAACCAAAGCTTTCAGTTCCTTTTGGATGTTAACGTTCCGCCACGCAATCCTTGCTATTTGCTTGTACGTCCCTCGTATCAACATTTTCCCCAGAGGCTGAAAATCTGTTTGTAGGTTCCTTTCAAGGGTCTTGGAGGGCCACATAACCTCGATTTTAACAGATTTGGGCTCTTCAGCAACGCTTTCTCTTTCAATTGGTTCCACCGTGTGATCAGCACATATTCTGGATGGAAGCGGATTGAAAAGTATTTCTTCCTCAGGGGGGTCAAGGAGACCAAACAACTGTCTTCTCGTAACCTTGTCTGGGGTTGACGATGAGAACGTAGAAGGAAACGGTCCCACATAGACCTTCCTAACCACAGAAATATTGTCATCCACTTCTCCAATCAAACAACGTTTCCTAATGAAGAAACGGGATCTTTTAACGGACAAGCATTACCATGGCAATCAAGCTCTGTAAAGACCTCATTAAATTTCCGACGAAGGCCATCAATTCTCTTTAGCTTCACAAAGCAACCTTTACATGCAAAATCCGAACAAAAGTCAACCGTGTACTCGATATTCAAAAGGAATGAACAAATATTGAACTTTCCTTTTCCATCAACTGCATACCGATCAGTCGCAGCCGTTATGGCTTTATGGCACACCATACAAGAAAAGTTTGCAGTGGAAGCCATTTTTAACTGAGCACACTACACTGCAAGGACCATAGGTGAACCCAGCCACTAACAGCCTCAGTTTTGCACAAAATCCCTATTAACCAATCAGATGCGCGCTTTCTTAATTGACCAGCTAGATTCACTACAGGTTTTACCCGTAGTTGTCACGTGCCAGAACAAGTAATCGTTAATTTGCCCAAAGACATTAAATTTTGAATTTCACCATCTGTGACGCAGGCTAGTTGGTCCAGGCCTGATCTAGACGGTAGTGGTATGTTCTCGCCTGACTTGTGGTTTAATTCTACGAGTTCTGCCTTGATTTAGTTGCTGTTTGACGGTTCTGGCAAATTCTATATAGTTCTTACCTGTTCACTATAGGTGTGGCTAGGTTTGCATAGCTTTTTGCAGGTTTTATTTTGCCCCTGATAGTTCTGTTCAATGTTGGGGACTTTCTAGCCTGTTCTAAATGGTAAAAGTAGGTTCTGGCCAGACCTGTGGATTGTTTTCTAAAATGCTGGCTATATTTAGATGCTACTTGTTGGCTATTGCCAGTTCTAAATTTTTCTTGCCAGTTCAGAATAGTTGTGGTTTCATTTGGATAGTTGTGGCAGGTTCTATATGGCTTCTGATGATTCTCTACGGTGTTGGATGGTTCTGGTCTGTTCCATACGTTAGTGTTAGGTTCTGGACCATACTCTTTATTGTTGTTTTAGATTTCTGGCTTTCTTTAAATTGTGGTTGATTGTTCTAGCTATTTCTAGATGGTTCTAGCCTGTCCAAGGTGGCTGTGGCCGTATTGGGAAGTTTTGTCAGGCTATTTTAGGCTCTTGAACGTTCTACATGGTCTTGCATGGATCTGGCATGTTCCAGACAGTAGAGGTAGGTTCTGGCCCGACGTGTGGAGTGTTTTCTCAAGTACTGGCTTGATTTAGATGCTGCTTGTTGGCTATTGCAGATTTGGATGGTTCTTGCCAGTTCAAAATAGTTGTGGCTGTATTTCGATAGTTGTGGCAGGTTCTATAAGGCTCTCGTTGGTTCTCTACGGTGTTGGATGGTTCTGGTCTGTTCCATAGGGTAGTGGTAGGTTCTTTTCCGACCAATGGTTTATTTTTGTGTTTGACCTATGTTTAGATGATGGTTGATGGTTCTGGCAAGTTCTAGATGGTTCTTGCTAATCACAAATAGTTGTGGTCGTATTGGATAGTTGTGGCAGGTAATATTTGGCTTTTGATGGTTCTGTAAAGTGATGGATGCTTCTGGCCTGTTCCAGACTGTAATGGTCGGATCTGGCCAGACCTGTCGATTCTCTTCTCGAGATTTGGCTTGGGCTAGATGCTACTTGTTAGTGCTGGCCAGTTTTCGATGGTCTTCACCAGTTCAAGATAGTTGTTCCTGCTGTAGGATAGATGTGACAGGCTCTACATTGCTCTTGAAGTTTCGGTAGGGTGTTGGAAGGGTCTGGCCAGATGCAGACGCAAGTGGTACGTTCTTGCCCGACCTATGGATTTCTTTTTAAGTTCTGCGTTAATTTAGATCCTTCTTGATGGTTATGGCAAGGCATAGATACTTCTTGCTAGTACATTAGAGTTCCTCCTGCTTATTGATGTTGAGGCAGGTAGCATATGGCCCATGATGGTTCCTTACGATAATGAATAGCTCTGGCCTTTTGCAGACTGTAGTAGTAGGCTCTTGGTCGACCTGAGGATTGTTCTCTCCAAAGTCCTTCTTGGTTTAGATGTTGGTTGATAGTTCTGACTAGTTCTAGATGTTTCTAGCCAGGTCAAGGAACTTGTGGCTGCTGTTGGATAGATGTGATAGGTTTTATATGGCTCTTGATGGTTTTAGACGTTGTTGAATGGTTCTGGTCTGTTTTAGACGGAAGTTGTAGGGTCTAGCTTGACTTTTTGATTTGTTTTTCTTGTTCTGGCTTGATGTAGATGCTGCTTGATGGTTATTTCCAGTTCTAGACCATTGTTGCCAGTTGAAGATGGTTTCTGCTTTTGTAGGATAGTTTTGGCAGTCCCTACATGGCTCTTGAAGGTTAGGTACCGTTTTGGATTGTTCTGGACAGTTCCAGACGGTAGTGGTAGGTTTTGGCCCGACCTGTCGATTTCTCGCTTGATTTAGTTGGTGCTTGATGGTTCTGGCCAGTTTTAGATGGTTCTGGTCAGTTCAAGATAGCTGTTGCTGCTGTTGGACAGTTTCAGCATGTTCTATATGGCTCTTGAAGGTTCTGTAGGGTGTGTCTTTCTTCTGGCGTATTCTACACGGTTCTTGTAGGTTATGGCCCGACCTATGGATTTCGTTTTTAGTTCTACATTAATTTAGATCCTTCTTGATGGTTGTGGCAAGGTCTAAGTGCCATTGCCAGTAAGGGAGTGTTGTGGCTGTTTTTGATGTTTTGTTAGGTTTTATATGGCTCTTGATGATTCTGTACGCTCTTTGGTGCATCTGGGCTGTTTTTAGACGGTAGTGGTAGGTTCTGGCCCAACTTGTTGACTGTTTTTTCGAAATCTGGCATGCTTTAGATAGTGGTTCAAGTTTCTGGCCATTTCTTTATAGTTCTTGCAAGTTCAAGATAGTTGTGGCGACTTTTTGATGTTTTAGGTATGTATTATATGGCCCTCGATGGTTCTGTACTGTGTTAGATAGCTCTGGCCTTTTCCAGACTGTAGTGGTAGGCTCTGGTTCGAAATGTCGATTTTAATTTCTAGTTCTGGCTTGATTTAGATTTTGCTGGATGGTTCTGACCAGTTCTAGATGTTTCTTGCCAGTTCAAGATAGTTGTGGCTGCCGTTGGATAGTTGTGGCAGGATTATATGGGTCTTGATGGCTCTAGACATTGTTCGATGATTTTGCCTGTTCCAGACGGTGGTTGTAGGTTCTCTCTTAACTTGTGGATTGATTCTTCGAGTTCTGACTTCATTTAGATGCTGCTTGATGGTTATTAGCAGTTTTAGACTGTTCTTGCCAGTTTAGGCTGGTTTAGGCGGCTTTTGGATAATTTTGGACGGTTTTATATGGCTTTTGATGGTTCTGTACGTTGTTGGATACTTCTGGCCTGTTCCAGACTGTACTGGTAGGATCTGTCCTGACCTGTCGATTCTCTTCTCGAGATTGATTTAGATGCTGCTTGATGGTTCTGACCAGTTCTAGGTCATTTTAGCCAGCTCAAGATGGTACTGGCTGCTTTTGGATCGTTGTTGCAGGTTTTATATGGCTCTTGATGGTTCTGTACGGCGTTGGATGGCTCTTGCCTAATTCAGACTGTAGTTGTAAGTTCTGGCCCGATCTTTCGATTCTTTTCTCGATTTCTGGCTTAACCTAGATGCTTTTGGATGGTTATTGCCAGTTTTAGATGGTTCATCACAGTTCAGGGTGGTTTTGGCGGCTTTTGGAAGGTTTTTCCAGGTTTTATATCGCTTTTATTGGTTCTGTTCAGTGTTGAATGGTTCAGGCCTGTACTAGACGGTAGTGGTAGGTTCTGGTCCTACCGGACGAGTCTCTTCTCGAGGTCTGCCTTGATTTTAGATGCTGCTTGATGGCAATTGCCGGTTCCACATTGCTCTTGCCAGTTCAGAAAGTTTCTGGCGGCTTTTGGATAGTTGTGGCAAGGTAAATATATGGCTCATGATGGTTCTGTACAGGGTTGGATGGTTTTGGCCTGTTTCAGACTGTACTGGTAGGTTCTGGCCCAATTTATAGATTTCTTTTTTAATTCTGCATTAATTTAGATCCTGCGTAATAGTTATGGCAAGATTTAGTTGCATCTTGCCGGTAGAGGAGAGTTTTGGATGCTTTTGCATCTTGTGGTAGGTTTAATATGGCTTTTGGGGGTTTTGTACAGTCTTTGGTTGTTCGGGATTGTTGCAGGCGGTAGTGGTAGATTCTTGTCCAACCTGTGGACTGTCATTTCGAGATCTCGCTTGGTTTATATGGTGGTTTATGGATCAGGCAATTTCTAGATGATTATGGCAAGTCCACACATCGTCGTGACGGCATTTGGATCGTTGTGTCAGGCTGTATTTGGCTCTAGATGGTTCCGTATGTTATTGGATGGCTCTGTCCCTTCCCAGAGGGTTGTTGTAGGTCCTATCCCTACCTCTGGATTGTTTGCTCGAGTGCATGCTTGATATAGATGCTGCTTCATGGTTTTGGCCAGGTTAAGTTGCCTCTGGCCGCTTCAAGATAGTTGTGGCAGATTCTTTTTGGCTCTTGTAGGTACTGTACGGTGTTGGATACTTTTGGCCTGTTTTATAGGGTAGTTGCTAGGTTCTAGCCCAACCTGTGTCTTTTTCTGAGATTTAATGGTTCTCTACGGTGTTGGATGGTTCTAGCCTGTTCCAGACGTTAGTGGTAGGTTTCTGCCCGCCCTATGGATTGTTTTTCTGAGTTTTGCCTTGATTTAGATCCTGCTTGATGGTTATGTACAGTTCTAGATGGTTCAGGCCAGTTAGTCTTTTGACCTTGTGGCTGCTGTTGGATAGTTGGTGCAGGTATTACATGGCTCTTGATGGTACTTTTTGGTGCTGGATGGTTCTGGCATGTTCCAGACTTTAAACTTTTGTTCTAACCCGTCCATTTGATTGTATCTCAAGTGCTTGCATGACGGTTCTGGCCAGTTCAAGACAGTTGTGGCTGCATTTGGATAGTTGTGGTAGGTTCCATATGTCTTTTGATTGTTCTCTACGGTGTTGGATGGTTCTAGCCTGTTCAAAAAGGTTGAAGTAGGTTCTTGACCGACCTGTCGATTTTCTTCTCGAGTTCTGGCTTGATTTAGATGCTGGTTGATGGCTATTGCCAGTTCTAGATTCTTTTTGCCAGTTCAGAACAGTTATTGTGGCCTTGGTATCTTTGTGCCAGGTTTTCTATGGCTCTCTTTGGTTCTGTATGGTGTTGGAAGGTTCTGGGCTGCTCCAGATGGTAGTGGTAGTTTCTTGCCCGACCAATAGATTTCCTTTTAAGATCTGCCTTAATGTCGATCCTGCTTGATGGTTATGGGAAGGTCTAGATGCTTTTTGCCAGTGAAGGAGAGTTGCTGCTGCTTTTTGATGTTGTTGTAGGTTTTATATGGCTCTTGATGGTTCTGTACGCTCTTTGTGGTTCTGGACTGATTTAGATGGTATTGGTAGGTTATGGTCCGACCTATGGATTTCTTTTTGAGTTCTGCACTAATTTACTCCCTGCTTGATGGTTATGGCAAGGTCTAGATGCTTTTTGCCAGTGAAGGAGAGTTGCTGCTGCTTTGTGACGTTGTTGTAGGTTTTATATGGCTCTTGATGGTTCTGTACGCTCTTTGGTGGTTCTGGACTGATATTAGACGGTATTGGTAGGTTCTTGTCCGACCTATGGATTTTTTTTGAGTTCTGCATTAATTTACATCCTGCTTGATGGTTATGGCAAGGTCTAGATTCTTCTTGCCAGTACAGGATAGTTATGGCTGCTTTTGTATGTTGTGGCAGGTTTTAAATGGCTCTTGATTGTTCTGTGCGTTATTTGGTGGTTCTGGGCTGTTGCAGACGGTAGTGGTATGTTTTGGAAAACACTGTGGATTGTTTTTTTGAATTCTCGCTTCGTTTATATTCTGGTTGATAGTTCTGACCAGTTCTAGATGTTTCTAGCCAGATCCAGTTATTTGTTGCTGCTGTTTGACAGTTGCTGCATGTTCTACATGGTTTTTGAAGGCTCTGTACGGTGTTGCATGTTTTTGCCCTGCTCCATACGGTAGTTGTTGGCTCTGTTCCGACCTATGGATTGTTTTTTTGAGTCTACCCTGGTTTAGATAGTAGTTTATGGGTATGGCGAGGAGTAGCTGCTTCGTGCTAGTACAGGATAGTTGTGGCTGCTTCTGGATGTTGTGACAGGTTCTACATGGCCCTCGACGGTTCTGTACTGTGTTAGGTTGCTCTTGAACGTTCCAGACTGTAGTGATATGTTCTGGTTCGACCTGTTTTTTGTTTTTTCAAAGTTTTGTGGCTTCAAATGGCTTGGTTTTGAAGGTTGTTTATTTTCTGGCCAGTTTTAGATGATTCTGGTTAGTTCCAGATAGTTTTTGCTGCCGTTGGATAGTTGCAGCAGGTTCTATATGGCTCTTGAAGTTTCTTTACTGTGTTGCATGGTTCTGGCCTGCTTCATACAGTAGTGGTAGGTTCAGTCTCGACATATGGATTGGTTTTTGAGTTCTATTTTAGTTTAGATGATGGTTGCTGGTTCTGGCTAGTCAAAGATAGTTGTGGCCGTATTGAATAGTTGTGGTAGGTAATATATGGCCCGTGAAGGTTCTGTACGGTGTTGCATGCTTCTGGCCTGTTCAACACGGTTGTGGTAGGTTCTGGCCCGTTCCACACAGTAGTTGTAGGTTCTGGTCCGACCTTTGGATTGTGTTTTCGGATTCTTCGATCGTTTATATGGGGGTTTTTGGTTCTGGCAAGGTCTAGATGTGTCTTTCCAGTAGAGGATAATTATGGATGCTTTCTTATGTTTTGGCAAGTTTTATATGGCTCCTGAAGGTTCTGTACGGTCTTTGGCTGTTCTGGATTGTCACAGACGGTATTGGTAGGTTCTTGTCCAACCTGTGGATTGTTTTATCGAATTTTCGCTTGGTTTGTATGGTGGTTTATGGTTCAGTCCATTTCTAGATGGATCTGCCAAGTCCAAGATAGTTGTGGCGGCATTTGGATGGTTGTGGCAGGTTCTTCCCAGACGGTAGTTGAGATCCTGACCCTACCTGTAGTTTCATTTCTCGAACTATTGCTTGATTTAGATGCTGCTTGATAGTTTTGGCCAGTTTTAATTGCCTCTGGCCACTTCAAGATAGTTTTGGAGGTTCCTTTCGGCTCTTGCAGGTTCTGCTTTGTGTTGTATACTTCTGGCCTGTTTTAGACGGTAGTGGTAGGTTCAACCCCACCTTGGGTCTTATTTTTGAGTTCTGCCTTAATTTTGATGCTGTTTGATGATGATGCCAAGTTTTTGATTCTTCTTGCCAGTACAGGATAGTTGTAGCTGCTTTTGGATGTTGTTGTCGGTTTTATTAGGCTCATGAAGGTTCTGTACGGTCATTGGAGTTTCTGGATTGTTGCAGACAGTAGTGGTAGGTTCGTGTTTAACCTGTTGATTTTTTTATTCAATTCTTGCTTGGTTTATATATTTGTTTATTGTTCAGTCCATTTCTAGATGGTTCTGGCAAGTCCAAGATAGTTGTGGTGGCATTTGGATGGTTGTGGCAGGTTGTATTTGGCTCTGAATGGTTGCGTATGGTGTTGGGTGGCTCTGGTCCTTCCTAGATGGCAGTTGAGGTCCTGACCCTACCTGTGGATTGTTTTCTCGAGCTATTGCTTGATTTAGATGCTGCATGATGGTTTTGGCCAGTTTTAGTTACCTCTTGCCACTTCAAGATAGTTTTTGCAGGTCCTTTTTGCCTCTTGCAGGTTCTTTACAGTGTTGGATACTTCTGGACTGTACCAGACGGTATTGGTAGGTTTTTGCCCAACCTGTCGATTCTCTTCTCGAGTTTTTGCTCGATTTAGATGCTGCTTGATGGCCATTGCCAATTCTACATGGTTCTTTCCAGTACAAATTAGTTTTAGCAGCTTTGGGATGGTTGCAGCAGGTTATATATGGCTCTTAATGGTTCTGTACGGTGTTGGATGATTCTAGCCTTTTCTAGACGGTAGTTGTAGGCTATGGCCCGACCTATGGATTTGATTTGGAGTTTTGCCTAAATTCAGATCCTTCTTGATGGTTATTGTAAGGTCTAGATGCTTCTTGACAGTAGAGGAGAGTTGTGGCTGCTTTTGGATATTGTGGTAGGTTTTATATGCTCTTGATGGTTCTGTACGGTCTTTGGTGGTTCTGGACTTTTGCAGATGGTAGTGGTAGTTTCTGGTCCAACCTGTTTTTTTTTCAGTGGTGATAGCAAGTTTTTGATTCTTCTTGCCAGTAGAGAATACTTGTGGCTGCTTTATAATGTTTTGGCAGGTTTTATACGACTCTTGGTGGTTCTGTACAGTGTTTGATGGCTTTGGCCTGTTGCAGATTGTAGTGGTAGCTTCTGACCCTACCTGTCGATTTTCTCATTGAGTTCTGGCTTGATTTAGATGCTGCTTGACGGTTCTGGGAAGTTCTTAAAGGTTCTGGAGAGTTCAAGATAGTTGTGGCTGCTATTGGATAATTTGGGAAGGTTTATATGGCTCTTGATGGTTCTGCATCATCTTTGTTGGTTCTGCTCTGTTCCAGACTGTAGCGGTAGGTTGTAGCTCATGGATTGGTTATAGGCTATGGATTGTTTTTTTGAGTTCCTGCTTGACTAAGATACTGCTGATGGTTTTGGCCAGTTCTAATTGGCTCTGGCCATTTACAAGATGGTTGCTGCTGCTTTTGGGTAGTCTATATGGCTTTTGAAGGATTTGTAGGGTGTTGGATGCTACTAGCCTGGTAGGTTCTGGTCCTACCTGTTGATTCTCTTCTCGAGTTTCGTCTTGATTTAGATGCCACTTGATGGTTCTGGCAAGTGCTAAACAGTTGTGGCGGCTTCTGGATGGTTGTTGAAGGTTTTATATTCCTCTAGAGATTCTTTATGGTGTTGGATGGTTTTGGATTGTTTCAGACGGTAGTGGTAGGATCCGGCCCGACCTGCTGATTTTCTTCTCGAGTTCTGGATTGATTTAGATACTGCTTGATGGTTCGGGCCAGTTATGGATAGCTCTAGCCAGTTCAAGATATTTGTGGCTGCTATTGGATAGTTGTTGTAGGTTGTATATGGCTCTTGATGGATCATTACGGTGTTGGATGGCTCTGGCCTGTCCCAAACGGAAGTGGTAGGTTACTGCCCGACCTGGCAATTCTCTTCTCGATCTATGCCTTTATTGAGATCCTGCTTGATTGTTTTAGCCAGTTCTAGATGGTTCTAGCCTGTTCAAGATATTTGTGGCTGCTATTGGATGGATACGGCAGGTTATATATGGCTCTCGATAGTTCTGTATGGTATTCTATGGTTCTGGCCTGTACCAGATGGTAGAGGTAGATTCTTGCCCAACCTGTTGATTTCTTCCCAAGTGCTGGCATGAATAGGATGCTGCTTGACAGTTCTGGCAAGTTTTAGATGGTTCTGGCCGGTTCGAGACAGTTGTCGAGGCTTTTAAATGTTTGTGGCAGGTTTAATATTCCTCTTGATGTTTATGTACGGTGTTGGATGCTTTTGGCCTGTTTTAAACGAAAATGGTAGGTTCTGGGCCGACCTGTTGATTTTTTTCTCGAGTTTTGTCTTGATTTTGATGCTACTTGATGGCTCTGGCCACTTCTAGATGGTTCTAGCCAGTTCAAGATAATTATGGTTCCTGTTTGATAGTTCTAGTAGGTTATAGATGGCCCATGATGGTTCTGAATGGTTTTGGATGGTTGTGGTCTGTACCAGACGGTAGAGATAGGTTTGGGCCAAACCTGTGAATTGTTTTCTTTATTGCTGGCATGAGTTGGATGCTGCTTGACGCCTTTGGCAAGTTCTAGATGGTTCTAGCCAATTCAAGACAGTTTTGGCTGTGCTTGGAGTGTTGTGATTGGTTCTATATGGTTTTAACGGTACTTAACGGTGTTGGATGGTTCTAGCCTGTTCCATACTGAAGTGGTGGGTTGTGGCCCGACCTGTCGATTCACTTCTGGGGTTCTGGCTTAATTTAGATCTATCTAAATGGCCATTGTCAGTTCTAGATGGTTCTTGCTAGTTCAGAAGAATTATGGTTGCTTTTGGATGTTTGTGGCAGGTTTTTTATTCCCCTTGGTTGTTCTGCACGGTCTTTGGTGGTTCTGGATTCTTCCAGACGGTAGTCGCAGGTTCTGGCTCGACATATGGATTGTTTTTTTAGATATTTGTGGCTGCTGTTGGATAGTTGTAGCAGGTTATAATGGCCCTTGATGGTTCTATATGGTGTTTGATGGCTCTGGCCTGTACCAGACAGTAGAGGTATGTTCTGGCCCATCCTGTGGATTGTTTTCGCAAAAGCTAGGATGAGTAGGATGCTGCTTGACGGTTTTGGCAAATTCTAGATGGTTCTGGCCAGCTCAAGACAAATATGGCGGCTTTTGGATGTGTATGGCAAGTTTTATATTCTTCTTGATGGTTATGTACGGTGTTGGATAGTTTTGCACTGTTTAAGATTGTAGTGGTAGGTTCTGGCCCGACCTGCTGACTGTCTTCACGCGCTCTGGATAGATTTAGATGCCAGTTGATGGTTCTGGCCAGTTATAGTTAGCTCCAGCCAGTTTAAGATATTTGTGGCTTTTTTTGGATAGTTTTGGCAGGTTGTATATGGTCCTTGATTGTTATGTATGGTGTTGGATGGTTCTAGCCTACATCAGACGGTAAAAGTATAATCTGCCCCAAAATGTGGATTGTTTTCTCAAGTGCTGGCATGAGTTGGATGCTGATTGACGTTTCTGGCAAGTTCTAGATGATTCTGGCAAGTACTAGATGATTCTGGCCAGTTCAAGACTGTTGTGGCTGTTCCTGGATTGATCTGGTAGGTTCTATATGGTTTTGACTGACTCTGCGGTGTTGGATGGTTCTAGTCTCTTCCATATTGTAGGGATAGGTTCTGGCCCGACCTCTCGATTAACTTCTCGGGTTTTGGCTTGATTTAGATGCTTCTTGATAACCATTGTCAATTTTAAATGTTTCTTGCCAGTTCAGAACAGTTATGGCGGCTTTTGCATGTTTGCGGCGGCTTTTATTCTTCTGGGTGGTTCTGTACGGTCTTTGGTGGTTCTGAATTGTTCCAGACGCTAGTGGCAGGTTCTTTCTCGACATATGGATTGATTTTTTAGATATTTGTGGCAGCTGTTGGATAGCTGTGTCTGGTTATATATGGCCCTTGCTGGTTCTGTATGGTGCCGGATGCTTCTGTCCTGTACTAAAAGGTAGAGGTAGGTTCTGGCCCGACCTGTGGATCTTTTTCGCAAGTGCTAGTATGAGTAGGATGCTGCTTGACGGTTTGGCAAGTTCTAGATGGTTCTGGTCAGCTCAAAAGAAATATGGCGGCTTTTGGATGTGTATGGCAAGTTTTATATTCTTCTTGATGGTTATGTACGGTGTTGGATGGTTTTGCATTGTTTCAGATGGTAGTGGAAGGTTCTGGCCCGACCTGCTGAATCTCTTCACGAGCTCTGGATTGATTTGGAAGCTGCTTCATGGTTCTGGCCAGTTATAGATAGCTCTAGCCAGTTTAAGATATTTGTGGCTTCTTTTGGATAGTTTTTGAAGATTGTATATGGCCCTTGATGTTTCTTTATGGTGTTGAATGCTTCTGGCCTGTACTAAAAGGTAGAGGTAGGTTCTAGCCCAACCTGTGGATTTTTTTCGCAAGTGCTAGTATGAGTAGGATGCTGCTTGATGGTTCTGGCAAGTTTTAGATGGTTCTACCCAGTTGAAGACATTACTGGCGGCGGCCTGTTTTAGACAAAATAAGTAGGTTCTAGTCCGACCTGTTGATGCTCTTCTCGAGTTTGCCATGATTTAGATGCTGCCTTTAGTTCTAGCCAGTTGTAGATGTTTCTAGCCAGTTCAAGATATTTGTGGTTGCTGTTGGATAGTTGTAGCAGGCTATAGGTGGCCCTTGATGGATCTGTATGGTGTTCTAAACTGTAGTGGTAGGTTCTGGCCAGAACTCAACAAGAGACTGTTCCAGACTGTAGTGGTAGGTTCTGGCCCGACCTGTCGATTTTCTTCTCGAGGTTTGGCTTGATTTAGATGCTGCTTGATGGTTCTTGCCAGTTCTAGATGTTTTTTGTCAGTTCAAGATAGTTGTTTTTGTTTTAAGATAGTTGTACCAGGTTATATATGACTTTGATGGTTCTGTATGGTGTTGAGTGGTTATGGCCTGTACCAGACGGTAGAGGTAGATTCCAGCCTGATTGGTCTCTTCTCTTCTCGAATTTTGGCTTGATCTAGATGCTGCTTTATGGTTTTGGCCAGTTCGAGACAGTTTTGGCTGCTTTTGGAAAGTTATGACAGGTTCTATATGGCTCTTGATGGTTCTGTTCGGTGCTGGCTGATTCTGGCCTGTTTTAGACGCTAGTGGTAGGTTCTGGTTTGACCTGTGGATTGCTTCTTCAAATTCCGGCTTGGTTTAAATTGTGGTGTAGGGTTCTCGCCATTTCTAGATTGTTCTGGCTAGACCAAGATAGTTGTGACCGCTTTTTGATGGTTGCTGCAGGGTGTTTATTGCTCTTGATAGTTCTGTACGATGTTGGATGGCTCTGACCTGTTCCAGACTGTAGTGGTAGGTTTTGGCCCAACCTTTCGAATGTTATTGCGGCTTTTTGATGGTTGTGGAAGGTTGCATGTCTCTTGATGGTTCTGTACGGTATTGGATTGCTCTGGCATGTTGAGGAGTGTAGTGGAGTGTCATTGCAAATGACACGCCATTACTGAACAACTAGCAGTGATTCAATGAAGTAATAGCTTCTTTTCATACTATTTTTGAACTTTACATTGTTATCAACCTTTTCCAAGATTATGTATTCGACCATTTCTGAGAACATCAATGTTTTTATGGTAAACACTGTTTGCGGCCTTATTAGTGCTATTTGAAATAACGCGCTATTACTGCAAAACTAGCAGTAATTCAATGGAAAAATAGCTTGTTCTCATTTTAATTCTGTACTTCACCATGACTCAAAGCATTACATGTAAATTTGATAGACCATTTTTGAGAAAATCAAAAGTTTATTAGTAAATACGGTCCTAGGCCTTAATAGTGTCATTGCAAATGACATGCTATAATTGCAAAACTAGCAGTGATTCAATGAAATAATATCTTGTTTTCATTGTAATCTTTTAGATTACATTGATTACAAGCATTTTCATGTAAATTTATTCGACCATTGTCAAGAAAGTCAATGTTTTTATAGTAAACACTGTCTTAGGCTTATTAGTGTAATTGCAAATGACACGCAATTACTGAATAACTAGCAGTAATTCAATAAAATAATAGAATGTTTTTATTGCAAATTTTTACTTTATAATGTTTTCAAGCATTTTCATGTGAATTTAATGGACCATTTCTCAGAAAATCAATGGTTATTTAGTAAACACTACTCTAGGCCTTATTAGTGTCATTGCAAATGAAACGCTATTACTTCAAAAGTAGCAATAATTCAATAAATTAATAGCTTGTTTCTATGGTTTTTCGGTATTTTAAATTGATTTCAAGCATTTTCATGAAAAGTTATTCGACCATTATTGAGAACATCAATGTTTTTATGTTGAACACTGTCACAGGCCTTTATAGTGTCATTGCAAATGACACGCTATAACTGAAATAACTAGCAGTAATTCAATGAAGTAATAGCTTGTTTTCAGTGCAATTCTGTTTATATTGATTTCAATCATTTTCATGTTAATTTAATCAACCATTTCTGAGACAATCAGTGTTTTGATAGTAAACACTGTTTAAGGCATTATTAGTGTCATTTGAAATGACACGCTATTACTGACAAACTAGAAGTAATTCAATGAAATAATAGCTTGTTTTTATTGTTTTTCTGTATTTTACATTGATTTCAAGCATTTTCATGTAACGTTATTCCACCATTTTTGTGAAAATCAATGATTTTATATGAAACACTGTCTCAGGCCTTATCAGTTTCATTGCAATTGACACGCTATAACTGAAAAATTAGCAGTAATTCAATGAAATAATATCTTGTTTCCATTGCATTTCTGTATTTTACATTGATTTCATGCATTTTCATGTGAATTTATTTCACCATTTCTTAGAAAATGAATGTTTTGATAGTAAATACTGTTTAAGTCCTAATTAGCGCCATTGCAAATGACACCCTATTACTGAAAAACTGGAAGTAATCCAATGAAAAAATATCTTGTTTTTATTGTAATTCTGTACATTACATTTATTTCAAGCATTTTCATGGAAATTTATTCGACTATTTTAGAAATTGAATTGAATTGAAATGGCGGATGGTTGTGTTATGACATGCTGGAAGTGCTTTTGGCTACTGCTTGTCATCACAACACTGAATTTGTCTGAAGAAAAAGGCAAATTTAATTGTCTTGGTGGCAAGGAATCTACTAATGATGCATACTTGAAGTCAGATTGTATGTTGCATAACAGATGCAAGCAAGTTATGCTCGTGAGTCATATTTATTTCATCGGCTTAAGTCCACTTACAGCGAGAGCAAAGGTCAAACGGAAATTTATGAGGGCTCCAATACCTTACTACCCTGGTGTTTACAGTTGTTCTCTCCATCTACTGAGTGTCAGGACTAGACAGCTAAATACTTCTGGTGATGTGAACCCTAACCCATGGCCTGCTCAAAATCCATGCCCTGTTTGCAATAAAGCTATTGCAAAAACTCACAGAGCTTTGCCGTGTGCTGGTTGCTCCCTCAGGTGTCACATTGGTAAAAAATGTGGTAACATTCCTGTCATTCAATACAAACGTTATTCCAAGTCGGCAAATAGCACCTGGTATTGTCCAACGTGTATAAAGCAACAAACTCGGGTTTTTAATGAGCCTCACAATACTACTTGTCATGATTTACCTCAAGTTACGCATGCCACAAATGACCCTACATTTCACTTCCCTAGGAAAGGTTTCTCGATGTTTCATCTAAACTGCAGAAGCCTTTCATGTCAGACTTCCTCGAAAGTTGTCTTGAAAAAGCTTCTGGCATCGATGACAGCATTTTGATGGGTGAACTAAATGCAAATCTTTTTGAAAGGAACGCGCACACCAAATTGTTAGACCAAATTGATCAAACTATCAATCTTGATCAAATAATAGATCACCCAACTAGAGTTACTGAAACAGCCAGCACCCTTATTGACCACATATATGTATCAAACTCTTCCTTAATTAGTGACTCTGATGTAATTCATTTTGGAATCAGTGACCATTCTGCTATTTATGCATGCAGATGTGTTTGTTCTAGGGGACACAAAGAAGTGCACCTTCACATCGAATATCGAGACTTCAGAGCATTTAATGAGAGTAAATTCATTGACGATGTCAACTCAGCACCATGGCCTTTTAATTGATCTGTTTAATGATGCCGACCATAAACTGTCGATTCTTTTTGATTTGCTAAATCAAATACTTGAATGGCATGCACCAATCAAACACAGACGCGTAAGAAACGAATCGTACCCATGGATAACAGGTAATGTCATTGAACTCATTCGCCAAAAAACATATGCTCTGAAACAGTTCTTATGAAACAAATCAGATTTTACCTGGAATTTTTTCAAAAAAGCTCAGAATAGAGTCACTTCTGCAATTAAAGAGTCCAAGAAAGAATATTTCACAACAAGTATCGATAAAAACAAGGACAACCCTAAAGAAACTTGGAAAACCTTAAAAAAACTACTTCCTTCAAAAAGACAAAACTTCCAGACAAAGTTTTTTATGAAGGGAAAAGCTATACCTCTAGGGTGGACATAGCTAACTGTTTCAACACTCATTCAGCACTGTTACAAACAAGTTAATCTCTCACATACAAGCCCATCGTACTGAAAGTGGAACAAGCTGACAAAAAAGTGTTGACTCTTCCCATCGTTTCTACCAATATAGTGACAAGAGTTATTGCAAAGTTTACCAACTCGAAAGAGACAGGCTTGGACAAAGTTCCAATAAAAATTGTCAAGATCATTGATTCATCACAATTATTCATTAGCACTCTTACAAAGTTTATCCATTTATCATTAAAATCTGGTGAATTCCCTTCAGCGTGGAAGGTAGCTAAGATAGTTCCCATTTACAAAGCAGGTGATATTTCTGTCGTCGATAACTCTCGACCTGTATCAGTATTTAACTGCTTGAGTAAGAATATTGAAAGACTTGTTTATAATCATCTATATTAGTTCCTAATGGACGAAAAGTTGATCCATTTGTTGCAATCAGTGTTTCGGCATGGTCACTCAACATCGACAGCATTAATTCATCTCATTGAGCTAATATACAAAGAAATGGATGAAAATGCCCTCACAGGTGCATTATTTTTGGATTTTCGAAAGGCCTTCGACACTGTCGAACAGGCAGTTCTCCTCTCTAAACTTCAAATGCTAAATCCTGACCCTTCCATGCTTAAATGGCTGTCCTCATACCTCTACAATAGGACACAATGTGTTAATCTCAAGGGCGTTCGATCATCTTCTGTTCAAATATCTTCTCTCACTGCAATGGACTCGCTATTATTGAAACACTAGCCGTATTTAAATGAAATAACAGCTTGATTTTATTATAATTCTATACTTTACATTGATTTCAATTTTTTTTTTACGTGAATTTAATCGCCCATTTTTGAGAACACCGATGTTTTTACGGAACACACTGTCGTATGCCTTATGAGTGCCATTAAAGATGAAACACTATTACTGCAAAACTAGCAGTAGTTCAATGAAATAATAGCCTTTTTTCATTGTAATTCTAAACTTTACATTGATTTTAAGCAACTTATGTGAATTCATTCGACAATTTTAGAGAAAATCAATGTTTTATTAGTAAGCACTGTTTTAAGCCTCATAAGTGTCCTTGCAAATGACACGCTATTACTGAATAATTAGCAGCAATTCAATAAATATTAGTTTGGTTTCATTGTATTTCAAAACATTCAATGAGGTCAAGCATTTTCATGTGAATTTAATCGTCCAATTTTAGAAAATCAATGTTTTCCTAGTAAACCCTGTTTCAGGCCTTACAAGTTTCATTGCAAATGATGCACTATAACTAAAAATCCAGCAGTAATTCAATGAAATAATATTTTTTTTTCATAGTATTTCTGCATTTTACATTGATTTCAAGCATTTTCATGTGAATTTATTCAAAAATTTCTGAGAAGATCATTGTTTTGATAGTAAACACTTTTTAGGCCTTATTAGTGTCATTGCAAATGACATACTATTACTGAAAGACTAACAGTAATATAATAAAATGATAGCTTGTTTTCAATGTAATTCTGGAGATTACATTGATTTCCAGCATTTGCATTTGAATTTATTCTACTATCTTTGAGAAAATCGATATTTTGATAGTAAACACTGTCTTAGGCCTTATATATTTCAATGCAAATTACACGCTTTTACTGAATAACTAGCAGTAATTCAATAAATCATAGCTTGTTTGCATTGTAATTCTAAACTTGACATTGATTTCAAGCAATTTCATGCGAATCTACTCGACCATTTTTGATACAAAAAATGTTTTTATAGTATACACTGTCTAATGTATTATTAGTTTCATTGCAAATGACACGCTATTGTTGGAAAAACTAACAGTAATTCAATGAAATACTAACTTGTGTTCATACTATCTTTGTACTTTACCTTGATTTCAAGCATTTTCATATGAATTTATTCGACTATTTCCAAGATAATCGATGTTTTGATAGTCGACACTGTATTTGGCCTTATTAGTGGCATTGCAAATGACACGCTATTACTAAAAACTAGAAGTAATTAAATGGAAAAATAGCTTGTTTTCATTGTAATTCTGTACATTACATTTATTTCATGCATTTTCAAATGAATTTATTCGAACATTTTGGAGATATTCAATGTTTTTATAGTAAACACTGTTTTGGATTTTCTAAGTTTCATTGCAAATGATAGACTGTTACTGAATAACTGGCAGTTATTCAATAAAAAAAATAGCTTGTTTTTATTGTTTTTCTGTATTTTACATTGATTTCAAGCATTTTCATGTGAAGTTATTCGAACATTTTTGAAAAAATCAACGTTTTTATGGTAGACACTGTTTAGGCCTTTTAAGTTTCATTGCAAATGATACACTATTACTGAAAAGCTGGCAGTTATTCAATGAAATAATTGCTTATATTCATTGTAATTCTAAACTCAACATTGATTTCAAGCAAATTCATGTGAATTCATTCGACAATTTTTGAGAAAATCAATGTTTTTTTTAGTAAGCACTGTTTTAAGCTTTATAAATGTCCTTGCAAACGACATGCTATTATTGACTAATTTGCAGCAATTCAATAAATATTAGCTTATTTTCACTGTAATTCAGAACTTTACATTGATTTCAAGACTTTTCATTGTAATTCTGTATATCTCATTGATTCTCAGCATTTTTACGTGAATTCATTCGTCATTTTTCGAGATAAACAATGTTTTTATAGTAAACAATGTTTAGACCTTATAAATGTCATTGCAAATGACACGCTATTACTGCAAAACCAGAATTAATTCGATGAAATAAAAACTTGTTTTCATTATAATTCTGTACTTTAAATTGACTTCATGCATTTTCATGTCAATTTTTTTGCCCATTTCTGAGAAAAACAATGTTTTTTATAGTAAACACTGTCTTTATTGTAAGTTTCATTGCAAATGACTCGCTATTACTGAAACACTAGCAGTAATTAAATGAAATAAAATCTTGTTTTCATTTTAAGTCTGTACTTTACATTGATTTCAAGCAAATTCATTTGAATTCATTCGATAAATTTTGAGAAAATCACTCTTTTTTAGTAAGCACTGTTTTTTTTTCTATGAATCTAAGTTGAGTAAGATAGGATAATCCTATAGGGTCATGAATTCGAAAGACAGTCTTAGCAGTGGGACGAATTTTCGAGAGCAACTTTTTCTTAAAGATAGGAACTGATGATGCAGATCTAATTTCCGGACATAATTCATTCCATTCAGACAAGCAATTGGGATAGAAGCTGGATTTAAATTTGTCTGTCCTAGCCCTTATTCGCTCTATGATATCCCTGTTGCGAATAGAGTACTGTGATTGCTGAAGTTGTGGGATTGGCGTAAGGGGTCTGCTCCATCTGCGGGAACACAATGACTCCCAACCAAGCTCAGCGTACAGCTTCTCTCGTGATGTTCCCCTCCATGTTCCCGTAATAGCAAGGGCAGCAGAATACTGAACGGACTCCAACATTTCCATCAAACTTGACACGAAGGTATTGCCGCTAAACTCACAAACTTTAGCCGGCATATGATAGTTGACGTCCAGATGGGGTCGTACGTAGAGCTTAAATAATTCGTTTAGGGTATGCCTGGGTAAATACTTGGAGAGATATTTCAGCAACCCGACTCCCTCTCTTGTTTTAGTGATAGCTGCCTTAATGTGAGGCGAAAATGACAGTTTTGAATCCAGGGTGATTCCTAAATGTTTATGTTCATTTACTTTCATTACTGGTATGTTATTAAAGTGAATTTCTGGATGGTTCATTTCAACTCTTTTCGTAGCAAATATTAATTCAACAGCTTGCTTTTGTGGATCTGGATTAAACGACATTTTCCAATCATGAGCCCACTGTCTTATCAACTCTAGGGCATGGTTCATATCACTGGCAGCTGAGTTTAAGTCTTCTACTACGGTAAACAACGATGTATCATCAGCAAAAAGCTTGGCGTTACATTTAACCTCTGCAGCTAGGTAATTGATATATACAAGGAAAAGCAAGGGACCTAGAAGAGAACCCTGGGGTACCCCTGCCGAAATATCTCCCCAAGTAGAATTCTGTCCATTTAAAACTGTTCTCTGCTTCTGATCCTTAGGACCCGTGAAAGAAGCTCTCCTGAGACGCCACACCGTTTTAGTTTATAGCTCAGACCGTCATGCCATACCCTGTCGAATGCTTTAGAAATATCAAGATAAACAGAACGTACATCCATGGGAGGATTACAGTCGAAAGCTTTGAAGATCGCGTGTGTGATGGAAATCAATTGATTGATAGATGAGTCACCAGGACGAAAACCTGATTGATTCGGATTGAGCAAATTGCATGAGACGAGTTGTGAGTATAAAGAATCGTAGAAATGTTTCTCAAGTATTTTCTCAAAAATTTGTAAGAGAGAAATTGGTCTATAGTTCCCCTTTCAGATTTTTCTCGCTTTTCTTTTGGACTGGTACTACATTCGCGCATTTCCATATTTTGGGAAATAGACCACACCTCAAACAATTTTCGAATATTATCTTTAGTGGAATAACTAATGCAGCATCACCTAATTTAATCATTCTAACAGATATTTCGTCCTAACCATGTGCCTTGTCAGGATTTAATGACCTTATAAAGTCCAATATCTTTTCGTCAGTAATAGGAAAGTCATTTATCAGGGAATGGGGTGCCGGAAAATTAGTTGGTATTTCGCTATCTGTATCAATCGTCGTACACTGAAGTATGAAATAGTCATTGAATACTTGTACCTTTTCAGTGAAGTCTGTTATAAACAATCCATTTTCTAAAAGGGGTGGTATAATTGGAATCTTAGCCCTGTTTAGGATGGTGTAAATTAAAGACCAATATCTTTTTCTAGAAGTCCCAGGATTTGTTAAAGTATTACCAGCCTTCAGGAAGTAATTTCGTTTAACATCCTCAATCAGTTTCGAACCTTCAGATACCATCTTCTGTATTCCCTCTTTTATTTCATTTGGCTGCCGACTCCTCACGAAATTTTTGTAAGCACTATTCTTTTTCCTCAGAAAGTTTTTAACATTTTCTGTAATCCAAGGTGCTTGATGAGGTCTAATCGTTTTAACTTTATTAGGTATAAAGTTAGAGTAAATGTTTAACAGAACGTCATTAAGTAATTCAACCTGATCATCAGGACATGACATTTTATTTACGTGTTCATGCCAGCGGAACATTTCAATGCTTTTTCTAATGGCAACAAAGTTTGCCTTGTCGTAATACCAGGTCCTGCGTTTGTGGGGAGGAAATTTTACATGTGACACAGATGATTTCCCAAAAGCTTTTTGGTGATGGCACTGCTCATGAAGTGAGGGGTGGACACCAGACTCGATACGATCCATCGAACAGGCTGTAAACTTGTTCCTTGACCATATAAGAGGAGAGGTTGATAAAGGCAACCTTACTTGTGCAGTATTTGTAGATTTGTCAAAGGCATTCGATACCGTTAGCCACTCTGTCCTACTGTCAAAGTTGCCTTCATATCGAGTCATGAGCACAGAACTCCAATGGTTGACTGATTACTTATTCAACAGGAAACAAATTGCTCAGTACCAGGGGGCCTTGTCTAATGCCATTCCCGTATAATTTCCTGAGTTCCAAAAGGATCCATCATTGGTCCTCTACTATTTTTAATCCATTTTAACGACGCAAATAGAACACTTAAGCATGCAAAAATTATTACGTATGCAGATGACACCGTCATCTTTACTTCATCCAATGACATCAACATGATCGAAAATTACCTTAACGATGATGTCCAAAATCTGGCAAGCTGGTTTTGTGAAAATGAATTAATAATGAATACAAAAAAGGGAACTCAGAAGCGATGCTCTTTGGAACATCAAAGCGATTAAACCTTGTTAATAAATAGCAACTTAACATCAAAGTTGATGGAACCTGTATAACTTGCAGAAAAAGCTGCAAATACCTTGGCGTAACATTGGACCCTTCTCTGAACTTCGAGTCAAATTTTAATATAATTTACAAAAAAGCGGCTGGAAGATTAAATTTGCTTCGTCGTATACGAAGTTCAATCGACTCAGCAACTGCTGAGAAGTTCTACAGAGCTATGATCATGCCTGTTTTCACATATTGTGGCTCAATTGTACTCGGGTGGTCAAATTCAAGAGTACACCAGATTCGAAAAAATGAACAGCGCGGCAGGAACATCATAATATAAAAAGCCAATCCAAGCACTGACCTGCGGATTCCTACCTTCGAGTGTGCAATAAAGAAGAAAGTGTGTGCATTCGCATTTGATTGCATCCAAGACAATGTTTGTGACCCATTCAAAAATTATTTTGAAAGACAAAAACACGGTCAAAATACAAGAAATAACAATTTAACTGTAAAGGTTCCACAGATGAAGACAGAATTTGCTCGTAAAATGTTTTGTGTGACTGCTGCAGATATCTATAACAAAGTTCCTATTTTAACAAGACAGTTAAACTCTAGGGTTTTATTCAGAACACACCTAAATGATGTTATATAAATGTATTAAAATGTTTACATAGCTTAATTTTACCCGCCTTAGATCTTTTACTTTAATTCCTTTTCTTTAGCAGAGGACACTATTGATAACATTATGCCTGTCATACTGATAGGTTTATTCCTGTATTAAAATTCGTGTATTATTATTATTATTATTATTATAACGAGGTTAGGCTGACCAGTGAAAATCAAGTCAATACACTATTTAGAATCACCCATTAAATGCATTGGCTCTGAAATCAATTGGTGTAGGCCTAGGTCCGACGTTAATGGCTCAAAAAGCGTTGCCTCGTTGTTTTCTATATCATTTTCCCACCATTGAGTTGATCGGCAGTTGAAATCACCAGTAATGACGACGCAAAATGGATTCTCAGCATGCATTTTGGACAGCATCAATTCAAAGTTTATAGTGAGTTATCAAATTCTGTCTGGCCCTGGCTTGGGCTTCTGTAAACAACTGCGTAAAAATACTTTTTCCTATTTAATTGAATTTCTTACAAAATACATTCAGGAATTGTTACAAGGTCAGAGCGATTTTTTGAAGGAAGGGAATCTTTGATGTATAGCCCAACACCATCCCACTTCACATTATGAGGATGGCTATCTTGAATAAACGTATATCCGTCTTTTGCCAGACTGTCTTTATTAACAGTACTGTCAAGACGGGTTTCAACAATAACTATGAGGTCATAATTGTAAACCGAGTTGTAGGCTTCTATCAATGAGACTCGTAAAAAATCATGTGCAGCAATGCTATTCAGGTTCAAGGTACAGACATCAAGTGTTTCAGTGCCAGGGTTAATTTCTACATCACCGCTGAGCAGAATTACCTGGAAAATCAACCATTGCGTGTGAAGTAAGTCACACGCCATACACCCAATGTAAAAATAGGAATACAGGAAGAGAAATGTCTTCAAAGCTACTCGATTTTGCCGAGCAATGCTGATGACACCGACCGGGTTTTGCTTTAAAAGTTGTACAGTTAGATAAAGTACTGACTTTGCAAAGTGACGCACGCGGGCGAACAAGGGCAAGAAACATAACTTGGATTCGATGGAATGCGTTACAAGAAACTATATTATTAGCACAAATGGAAAGACAAGAGTTGAGACTTCTTTCAAACAATAGCAAAACCAAAACAACTTAATAATTTGGAAAATTATCGAAATCAGCGTAACAGATTTGCTCCGGGAACATGCTCTTTGAATGCACAGATAAAAACACCCTACTGTTGCTCGCCATTGATTGATAGCAACCGGCATCGTCGTGCAGAAACCGTTGCTGAATAATAAGCAGCGATTTAATGAAATGATAACTTGTTGTTATTGTCTTTATGTATATTACATTGATTTAAAACATTTTCATGTGAAGTTACTCGACCATTTTTTGAAAAAATAATGTTTTTTTTTATAGGAAAAACTGTTTTAGACCTTAATAATTACATTGCGAATGACACGCTATTACCGCAAAACTAGAAATAACTCATTGGTATAATAGCTTGCTTTCATTGTAATTCTGTACTTTAAATTGATTTCAAGCATTTTCATGTGAATTTATTTGACCATTTCTGAGAAAATCGATGTTTTGATAGTAAACACTGTTTTAGGCCTTATTAGTGGCATTGTAAATGACACGCTATTACTGAAAAATTAGAAGTAATTCGATGAAATTGATTTCAAGCAGTTTCATGTGAAGTTATTTGAATTTTTTGAGGAAACAGTGTTTTTATAGTAAACACTCTCTTAGGCCTTATTAATTTCATTGCAACTGACACGCCATCACTGAAAGTCTAGCAATAATTCAATGAAATAATAGCTTGTTTTCTTTGTAATTCTAATCTTTGTATTGATCTCAAGCTTTTTTACGTGAATTTAATCTACAATTTTTTAGAATATCAATGATTTTATAGGAAAAACTGTTTTAGGCCATTTTAGTGGCATTGCAAATGACACACTATTACTCCAAAACTAGATGTAATTCAATGAAATAAAAGCTTGCTTTCATTGTAATTCTGTACTTTAAAATGATTTCGAGCATTTTCATGTAAATTTATTTGACCATTTCTGAGAAGATCAATTTTTCTTATAGTAAACTCTGTCTTTCTTATAAGTTTCATTGCAAATGACTCGCTATTACTCAAACATTTGCAGTAATTTAATGAAATAAAGGCTTGGTTTCATTAAAAGTATATGTTTTATTGTTTTATAAGTTCTACAGAGCTATGATCATGCCTGTTTTCACATATTGTGGCTCAATTGTACTCGGGTGGTCAAATTCAAGAGTACACCAGATTCGAAAAAATGAACAGCGCGGCAGGAACATCATAATATAAAAAGCCAATCCAAGCACTGACCTGCGGATTCCTACCTTCGAGTGTGCAATAAAGAAGAAAGTGTATGCATTCGCATTTGATTGCATCCAAGACAATGTTTGTGACCCATTCAAAAATTATTTTGAAAGACAAAAACACGGTCAAAATACAAGAAATAACAATTTAACTGTAAAGGTTCCACAGACGAAGACAGAATTTGCTCGTAAAATGTTTTGTGTGACTGCTGTTGATATCTATAACAAAGTTCCTATTTTAACAAGACAGTTAAACTCTAGGGTTTTATTCAGAACACACCTAAATGATGTTATATAAATGTATTAAAATGTTTACATAGCTTAATTTTACCCGCCTTAGATCTTTTACTTTAATTCCTTTTCTTTAGCAGAGGACACTATTGATAACATTATGCCTGTCATACTGATAGGTTTATTCCTGTATTAAAATTCGTGTATTATTATTATTATTATTATTATAACGAGGTTAGGCTGACCAGTGAAAATCAAGTCAATACACTATTTAGAATCACCCATTAAATGCATTGGCTCTGAAATCAATTGGTGTAGGCCTAGGTCCGACGTTAATGGCTCAAAAAGCGTTGCCTCGTTGTTTTCTATATCATTTTCCCACCATTGAGTTGATCGGCAGTTGAAATCACCAGTAATGACGACGCAAAATGGATTCTCAGCATGCATTTTGGACAGCATCAATTCAAAGTTTATAGTGAGTTATCAAATTCTGTCTGGTCCTGGCTTGGGCTTCTGTAAACAACTGCGTAAAAATACTTTTTCCTATTTAATTGAATTTCTTACAAAATACATTCAGGAATTGTTACAAGGTCAGAGCGATTTTTTGAAGGAAGGGAATCTTTGATGTATAGCCCAACACCATCCCACTTCACATTATGAGGATGGCTATCTTGAATAAACGTATATCCGTCTTTTGCCAGACTGTCTTTATTAACAGTACTGTCAAGACGGGTTTCAACAATAACTATGAGGTCATAATTGTAAACCGAGTTGTAGGCTTCTATCAATGAGACTCGTAAAAAATCATGTGCAGCAATGCTATTCAGGTTCAAGGTACAGACATCAAGTGTTTCAGGGCCAGGGTTAATTTCTACATCACTGCTGAGCAGAATTACCTGGAAAATCAACCATTGCGTGTGAAGTAAGTCACACGCCATACACCCAATGTAAAAATAGGAATACAGGAAGAGAAATGTCTTCAAAGCTACTCGATTTTGCCGAGCAATGCTGATGACACCGACCGGGTTTTGCTTTAAAAGTTGTACAGTTAGATAAAGTACTGACTTTGCAAAGTGACGCACGCGGGCGAACAAGGGCAAGAAACATAACTTGGATTCGATGGAATGCGTTACAAGAAACTATATTATTAGCACAAATGGAAAGACAAGAGTTGAGACTTCTTTCAAACAATAGCAAAACCAAAACAACTTAATAATTTGGAAAATTATCGAAATCAGCGTAACAGATTTGCTCCGGGAACATGCTCTTTGAATGCACAGATAAAAACACCCTACTGTTGCTCGCCATTGATTGATAGCAACCGGCATCGTCGTGCAGAAACCGTTGCTGAATAATAAGCAGCGATTTAATGAAATGATAACTTGTTGTTATTGTCTTTATGTATATTACATTGATTTAAACCATTTTCATGTGAAGTTACTCGACCATTTTTTGAAAAAATAATGTTTTTTTTTATAGGAAAAACTGTTTTAGACCTTAATAATTACATTGCGAATGACACGCTATTACCGCAAAACTAGAAATAACTCATTGGTATAATAGCTTGCTTTCATTGTAATTCTGTACTTTAAATTGATTTCAAGCATTTTCATGTGAATTTATTTGACCATTTCTGAGAAAATCGATGTTTTGATAGTAAACACTGTTTTAGGCCATATTAGTGGCATTGCATATGACACGCTATTACTGCAGAACTAGAAATAATTCATTGAAATAGTAGCTTGCTTTCATTGTAATTCTGTACTTTAAATTGATTTCAAGCATTTTTGTGTCAATTTATTTGACCATTTCTGAGAAAATCGACGTTTTGATAGTAAACACTGTTTTAGGCCTTATTAGTGGCATTGTAAATGACACGCTATTACTGAAAAATTAGAAGTAATTCGATGAAATAATAGCTTGTTTTTATTGTTTCTCTATATTTTACATTGATTTCAAGCAGTTTCATGTGAAGTTATCTGAATTTTTTGAGGAAACAGTGTTTTTATAGTAAACACTCTCTTAGGCCTTATTAATTTCATTGCAACTGACACGCCATGACTGAAAGTCTAGCAATAATTCAATGAAATAATAGCTTGTTTTCTTTGTAATTCTAATCTTTGTATTGATCTCAAGCTTTTTTACGTGAATTTAATCTACAATTTTTTAGAATATCAATGATTTTATAGGAAAAACTGTTTTAGGCCATTTTAGTGGCATTGCAAATGACACACTATTACTCCAAAACTAGATGTAATTCAATGAAATAAAAGCTTGCTTTCATTGTAATTCTGTACTTTAAAATGATTTCGAGCATTTTCATGTAAATTTATTTGACCATTTCTGAGAAGATCAATTTTTCTTATAGTAAACTCTGTCTTTCTTATAAGTTTCATTGCAAATGACTCGCTATTACTCAAACATTTGCAGTAATTTAATGAAATAAAGGCTTGGTTTCATTAAAAGTCTGTACTTCACATTAATTTCAAGCACATTCATGTGAATTCATTCGACAATTTTTGAGAAAATAACTGTTTTTTTACTAAGCACTGTTTTAAGCCATATAAGTGTCCTTGCCAATGACACGCTATTACTGAATAATTAGCAGCGATTCAATGAAATATTAGCTTGTTTTTATTGTTTTATCTGTATTTTCCACTGATTTCAAAAATTTTCGTGTGAAGTTACTTAACCATTTTTTGAGAAAATCAATGTTTTTCATAGGAAAACTATTCTAGACCTTCTTAATGGCATTCGAAATGACACGCTATTACTGCAAAACTAGAAATAATTTATTGAAATCATAGCTGGCTTTCATTGTAATTCTGTACTTTGAATTGATTTCAAGCATTTTCATGTAAATTTATTTGACCATTTCTGAGAAAATTAATGTTTTATATAGTAAACACTGTCTTTGTTATTAGTTTCATTGCAAATGACTAGCTATTACTGAAACACTAGCAGTAAATTAATGAAATCAAAGCTTGTTTCCATTATAATTCTGTACTTTACATCGATTTCAAGCATTTTCATGTGAATTTAATCGCCAACTTTTAGAAAATCAATGTTTTCATTGAACACACTGTCTTAGGCCTTATTAGTGACATTGAAAATGATACGCTATTACTCCAAAACTAACATTACTTTAATGAAATAATAGCTTGTTTTCTTCGTAATTCTAAACTTTACATTAATTTCAAGCAACTTCATGTGAATTCATTCGACAATTTTTGAGAAAATCAATGTTTTTTTTTGAAAGCATTTTTTTATGCCATATAAGTGTATTTGCAAATGACACGCTATTGCAAAATAATTAGCTGCAATTCAATAAATAAAAGCTTGTTTTCATTATAATTTTGCACTTTACATCGATTTCAAGCATTTTCACGTGAATTTTCTCGACCATTTTAGAAAAATCAATGTTTTCCTGGTAAACACTGTTATAGACCTTATAAGTGTCATTGCCAATGATACGCTATTACTGAAAGACTAGCAGTAATTCAATGAAATAATATCTTGTTTTCATTTTATTTTTGCATTTTAGATTGATTTCAAGCATTCTCATGTGACGTTATTTGACAAGCATAGGTTCCAAATCTTGATTGGTCGAGAGCGCAGCACACATCCATTTTCTCATTGATTAATTGACCAATCA
Source organism: Catostylus mosaicus (assembly GCA_964019065.1). Lineage (NCBI taxonomy): Eukaryota > Metazoa > Cnidaria > Scyphozoa > Rhizostomeae > Catostylidae > Catostylus > Catostylus mosaicus. The sequence goes on from OZ025190.1 coordinate 3,210,129, forward strand.
GGAGCCCCAGAGGTAGACACCACTTCCGTTCACAGCTAAATTTAGGCCCATTTTCCCCAATTTTACCTCCCTTCATTAAAAAGTGATCATGTAAAATTTGTTTAGAAAAAACTAAAATGTTTTTTTTAAATCAAAAACTAGAATAAATTTAGCACAGAAATACCGTGGCATTTAATAAAATCTTGCCGCGATTTTGAGTTATCAAGACTGAAAGTCGGACGTTCTCAAAACATGTCACTGCCCTCCCTAATTTCGGGTGAAGTGAAAGGGAAATACGAAATAGTCCTTTTCGGCACAAAACCAGGTTGTTCCTGCGTGGACTTCATGTTCCTACTATCAAAGATGGAGGAAGAACCAAACACTAAAATTGTATTGCTGTCTCCAGTGTATTCCACATTATTGTTTGAAAATAATTGCTTGTTATCATGTGTGGTAGCTGTAAGGAAGTAAATGCTTGGTGCTGATTGTGGTTTTCAAAAAACCGTTTTGTTAAATCGGCGATAAAAAAACAAAAGTTCCCATCCTTTATGGCCCGGGAACTAGGCCCCAGCTGAAAATCTGCAGTTTGGGACGGAGAATTGGTTCTGTTCTACGTGTTTCTTCGATTATCGCCTCATCTGTTTCATTGTCCTCTTCTTCGACATTACCACTATCTTCTGGAATTGCATGATCAATTTCATCACCTTCCTCCTCTTCATGGTGCAGACCTTGATACGCCTTTTCGCTGAGGAGTTTCACGGAATCAGCCAACTCGACTTTACAAATGGAGCATACCATTCCACCAGGAGAAATACATACTGTGTGGAAGGAATGTCCACAGCCATGGAGAATGATGAAGTTGTTGGAAACTTCAAAACAGTCTTGCTTGTCGCATTTCCTGTAAAGAGATTTCGACAAATTATAGGCAAGTCTTCATTTACATTTACATGTGATTAGAAAAGTAGCTATACCAGTCATTTTTTCAAATTCTTTGCGTATTGCATTGATGATTTTCTTTTTACTCTCTCAAACAATGATTTTTAAGCAATTGCAAACCAATTTCAAATCTTAAAATTGAAGATTCCCTCAATCAACTTGTTATGAATTCAGTCTCTCAACTTATTTACAAAGAACTTTTTAAATATGAACAATTGCCCTTCTCTTACTCTGTAACCTAGATGATTGAAATCAAATTAGATTTGTGATGTCTGTCCAAGAGTACAATAAATAACACTAACTTTGATGTATTTGGTTTCTTTCCTTGAAACTGGAAACCAAAGGGCAGAATCTTTGAAGTGATGACAGTTTCTCCATAAAGCTGTGGCAGTTTCCAGTATATCAGTTTCTTTGACTTTTGCTTTGGCCTTGGTACCCTGGATGCATTGTTTGGCTGGTTTTCAATTTCCTGAAGAACATCAATCAAAAACTTGGCTGCCACAATTTTGAGCTTCTCAAGTCTTCGCCTTGTGAATGTATACTTTTTAGGAATAACAAATGTTGACTGGAAGCTCAGTGATGCATCCTTCCTACTATCGACATTCTTGTCTTTCTTGCGAAGCATATCACCACAATCATGATCACTACTCTGAGCACGAAGGATTGAATGAAAATTCTCTACTGGGTATTCATCGAAGGCATGGAGCATGCTCAACATTATATGAAACAGTGGATGATTTATAGACTTCCAATACAAGAAATTGCTCAGCCACACCAGTGGGGCTTTATCATAATGGTGTCTTTTGAAACAAAAGAACATCACCCAACACTGGAACAGAGATGTTGCAAACATTTCAGTATTTCCACTTTTGAAAATGATACAGTAGATAGAAAGAACAAGAGGAAGATAGTTGTCAATTAAGTAGAGTAAAGTAAGATATTGGAGATCTTTACAGTTTGAAAAGGCAACAGTAACTTGATCCCTTACCAAAGTCCGTCCACCATATAAAACTTCAAGAAGAAATGATATTCTCCATGCCTGTGGCTTACTTGCCAAAACCCTTTTTGAACCAAGATATAGGAATACGCTTTCTAAAAAAATCGAGTATTCAGAAGACATACGCCTTCCCTAGCATTCAATTGAATGTGTAGAGGATCAATGTAAGGAACTATATGCTTGAAAGGCACGCATCCAATGGATTCTTTTGCATGAAGTTGTACTTGCCTCATATAGAATTGTGCTGGCCAGTCTCCAGGCTGGGGACATATGAATTTTGAAAGATAGAGACCAAGGCCTTTACTAACAGCATGATGTGTAGCTTTGTAGAAGTCATTGCAGCCTTTTAGTGGTAACTCAAGTTCATCAATGAGCTTACAACCATCCATCTTTCTTATTGCCTGTACCCCTGTCTGATGCTGTTGCTAGTCATGTACCTCAACTCGTAATCTTCCATTTCAGGATCAAAAAATGCTGTTCTGATCCAAAATGGCATTGATGATGCAAATGTTGTTGAGAGGGATGCTAAAAACTTTGCAGTCAATTGAAGCAACATATCTTGTGAAATGCCATCTGGATTTATTATTTGCTCATCAATTGAAACAGCAGATCCATCAGAAAATCTCTTGATGATTATGGTTGCCATGCTTCTTGCTGAAGATGTTGCTTGGTCAGTTGGTCTTTTTTTCTTATGTACATTAGTAAAGTCATCAATCATGAGAGCTAAAAGTGCTTTTCTGTTGATGGCATCTGCAATGAAGTCCTGAACAACAGATTCATGGCTATCAGCAACCTTAAAAAACTCTTTGCGCTGTGTTGATTTTGACACTGCAATACCACTTTTATTCAGCACTGATAGACCACCTTCACTTAGTCCCTTTCCTACTGCCATATTCGATATTACCTCTTGAAACCAATTTACCTTTTGTGATTGGCCAAACATCATCATATATATTATTGTCACAGCTTTTTTCTCATTTAGTGCTTGTCGCTGTGCAGATGTGTCTTCAGATGACATAGCATTCAAGACGGTGGCAAATAATTTATTAGCACCAGCTGAAATGCAAGCTAATCGCAGCGATTCAGGATCAAAGGATGGCAGCTGATCGTTTTTGCCATATCTGGACCATAGGAAATTTCTGCAGCGTTTGACTTCGGCTTGCAGGTCAGTGCTCAAGGAAATGGTTTTGTAAGTTCTGTGATTTGGTCAATTGGGATGTATGCAAATTTTTCTCCAACATGAATAGGACCCACTCCATCAAGGTAGTGATCTGCAACCAAAGATGTTGGGACATATTTTACCAAGAACCTAATAATAATAATAATAATAATAATAATAATACATTCTTTATACAGGGTTATTCAATCAACTATGATATCTTAGCTGCTATCAATAGAAGCCCTGTTTATAAAGGAGATCTTAAGTTTACAATTAAATAGTTACTATGACAGTTTGTGATAAAACATATTAAAAATATTACTAAAAATAAAATAAAAAGTTAATCAATCCGTAAAATGTTCTTTGAGTTTTTGCTTGAAGGGAGGGTAAAATCTCTCAGTCTTTAAATGCGATGGTAATGCATTATAAATCTTTACACCACTAAAATAGAATCCTCTTTTCGCGCTCTCAGTTTTCACTTTTGGGATTTTTAAGTTTAGTCCATTGGCACTTGTAGCTTTTTGGTGGTCAATCTTCTCAAAATGGTCATGAAATACATCAGGAGCAGTTTTGTTCAAACATCTGAACACGAAATCGGCACACTGAATATTCTGCATATTGGCGAACGAGCGAAACACGCGATCTTGCTGTTGATAGCGTGCTCCTAATATGATCTTGGCTGCTCTTTTTTCTAACCGTTCAAATTTCTTTCCATTTGTCTCTGACACAGATAAGAACGTTGTACTACAGTATGTCATGACGGGCTGTACCATTGCTTTATACAGGTCGAGGGCTGCATGGATAGTAAGTATAGTAAGTATGGGACGAATACGTCTCAGTAGTCCTAGTCTTCTCGATGCTTTTTTGTAAACTTTATGGACATGGTCGGTCAGTGACAGCGATGGATCTAGATGAATACCCAAGTATTTGTAGCTATCAGTATTGCTTATGGGTTTAGAGCTAATTTCAATGGTCATTTCATTTTCTATCCTTTTCCTCCTTGTTGCTGTACCAAACATCATGAATTCAGTTTTTCCCTTATTTGAGTTCAGAATGAGACCGTTATTGCAAAGCCAGGTATGCAAGAGATTGGCATCGTGATTGATCGCCTTATTTATCTCATCCTCTGTCTTGTCCGAAAACAAGAGAACAGTATCATCAGCATACATAATCGTTTTGCAGTTTTCGACATGTAAGTGGACATCGTTGATGTGAATTAGAAACAGCAAAGGGCCTAGTATTGAGCCTTGGGGGACCCCATATGTAATATCTTCTTCTTGTGGTTCTCCTTCGAAAAAAGTAATTTGTGATCTTTGTGTAAGGTAATTTTGAAGCCATCTTTGCTCTGCATGCTCGATACCATCAAGAGGAAGCTTTGAAATAGGAGTGGAGTGATCCACTGTATCGAAAGCTTTTCTTTAATCTATAAACAGGGCACCAGTAAATTGACCTCTGTCCATGTTTTTCCTCACTATATCAGTAAAGTAGACAACAGTCGAAAATGTTGAACGGTTTCTTCTAAATCCGAACTGCTGAGAAGACAGAAGCTTGTTATTTTCTAGGTATTTATAAAGCTGATTGTGAACAATCCTTTCCAGAATATTTGAAAAGACGGGCAGTACTGAGATTGGTCTGTAGTTATCGAATTCATTCGCATTTCCACTCTTA